>VMDO01001750.1:106895-147372 GCA_007922755.1 Pedetes capensis
ATGTTTATGCCAACAGATTTGGAAAACAGCTACTTGGCCAACTGACTGGAAGAGATCCATATTTGTGCCTATTCCCAAAAAAGGGGATCCAACTGAATGTGCAAACTATTGGACAATATCATTAATATCACACACCAGCAAAATTCTACTAAAGATCATTCAGAAGCAACTGCAGCAGTATATAGACAGGGAATTACCATAAAATTAAGTGGGAGTCAGAAGAGGGCAGGGAACCAGGGACATCATTGCGGATGTCATGTGGATATTAGCTGAAAGCAGAGAATATCAGAAAGATGTTTATCTATGTTTTATTGACTATGCAAAGGCAGTTGACTGTGTGGATCATAATAAATTATGGATAACACTTTGGAAAATGGGAATACCAGAGCACCTAATTGTACTCGTAAGGAATCTGTACATGAACCAGGAAACACAGCCTGGTTTAAAGTTGAGAAAGTTGTGCATCAGGGCTGTATACTTCCACCATATCTCTTTGATTTATATGCTGAGCAAATAATCCAAGAAGCTGGACTGAGGAAGAACATGGCATCAGGATTTGAGGAAGACTCATTAACAACCTGCACTATGCAGATGACACAACTCTGGTTGCTGAAAGTGAAGAAGATTTAAAACATTTATTGATGAAGATCAAAGATCATAGCCTTCAATATGGGTTATGACTAATCATCAACAAAACAAAAATCCTTACAACTGGGCCAGTATGCAATTTCACAATAAGTGGAGAAAAGATTGAGGTCGTCCAAGATTTTGCTTGGCTTGGCTCTATAATCAACACCTGTGGAAGCAGCAGTTAAGAAATCAAAAGATGCATTGCTCTAGGAAATGCTGTGGCTAAAGATCTCTTTAGAGTATTGAAAAGTAAAGATGTCACATTGCAGACGAAGGTGCGTCTGACTCATGCCATGGTATTTTCAGTCTCATCATATGGTTGTGAAAGCTGGACATTGAACAAGGGAGACAGGAAAAGAATTGATGCTTTTGAATTGTGGTGCTGGAGACGTCTATTGAATATACCATGGACTGCCAAAAGAACCAACAGATCTGTTCTAGAAGTGCAACTCGAGTGCTCCTTGGAATCAAGAATGGCCAGACTGTGTCTTACATATTTCGGACATGTAGTCAGGATAGATCAATCCCTGGAGAAAGACATCATGTTTGGGAGAGTGGCAGGTCAACAACAAAAAAAAGGAAATCTCTCCACCAAATGTATTGACACAGTGTCTGCAACAGTGGGCTTAAGTATAAATAAGATCGTGTGCCTGGCACAGAATTGAGAAGTGTTTTGGTCTGCTGTACGTAGGGTCACTATGAGTTGGACTCAACTCCACGGCACCTAACAACAACAACAACAACAACAACAACAACAAAATGTATTGTGTACACCTTTGTTTATGGCAAAATAATAAAATGACTTTAAACTGTTTATAATATAGTAGTACCATATTTTAGGTAGACTAAGGTATCAATGAGGATCAAATCACAAATTTGAAGGTGTGCAAAAACAACTTTAAATTTGTATTTTTAAAATGCCCAGTGTTCATAATCTATATGAATTAGTTTTCCTTATTAACTTTCCAAGTGCTCTACCACTAGACTGCATCCTCAACTCATTTTTCATTTTTTTTTTATTTTGAGACAGATCCTTATTAACTGGGCAGCTGTCTGAAAAAATAAGTCTTGAGAAGGATTAATTGGTGGTGTTTTTATGGGTTAGTGTAACTGTCTGTTAAAATATAAATATTTTAGCACTTTAAATTACACATTTACATTAATAGAATTAATTAGAATTTTAGTAACATTTTTAAAAATTGCCCACCTATGAATATCACACTATTTGCAGAGGAAATATACCAAAAACTGCTGCCAATATTAGTATTCTTATTAGAACTAGTAAAAGAAATGAATTCTTATTAGTGGTATTATTTGACATTAGCCCAAGCAAAGCAATACAATGTAAATAGATAACACATTGAAAAGATAAAAAGAAATAAGAATAATACAACCATAAAAAAGACAAAAATATTATTGTAAACAAGAGATTGTTGTTGTTAGGTGCCATTGAGTCAGGTACAATTCATAGCGACCTTATGTACAACGGAGTGAAACACTACCCAATATTGTGTCATGCTCAGCAGTATCGTCAGTGCTTCTCTGCTATTCATAGGGTTTTCAATGGCTGATTGTTTTGAGAGTGGGCTCCCAGGTCCTTCTCCCAAGCCTATGGCATGTGGTGTTGCCAGGCAGTCTCCCTTCCAAGTACTAACCAGGCCTGACCCTGCTTAGCTTCTAAGACCTGACAAGAGCGAGTTCCAGGATGGTATGGCTGTAGACAGACAGGAAATATGAGTATTTAAATAGACAATCCAAATCAGTTATGAAATCTATAAATTGGTTATTAAAATATATTTTATATATTACTATTTATTAAAATCCCACTGTGGCTGGCCTTGGTGGTGCACATCTGTAATCCCAGCAGTTAAGGAGGCTGAGGTAGGAGGATTGCAATTTCAAGGCCATAGGCAGCCAGTGTAACTTAGCAAGACCCTGTCTCAAAATAAAAAAAAATGAAAAATGAGTTGAGGATGCAGTCCAGTGGTAGAGCACTTGAAAAGTGTGTGTAAGGCCTTGGGTTCAACACCCTAGTACACCCCCACACACAAGAGCACACCACCTGCATAATTCTTCTTTATAAACATACAGTATGTACAGTATGATGAGTTTCATTATGATATTATCATACAGTTCTTTCATGTTCTTTGCCCTTGTTCTCTCCCTCTTTAACCCTCTGCTGTTGCTCCCACTTCCCTCCCACTATTTTCCTCTCCACTCTAGATACCTCATCTTGTGTTTTCTGATCCTGAATATATATACATATATATATATATATATATATATATGCCACTTTTCAATAAATCTCGCCTCTGCATATGAATAAGAATATGCAGTATTTGTATTTCTGAGTCTGGTTTATTGCTCTTAAAATGGAGATCTCCAGATCCATCCATTTTCCTGTGAATGACATAATTTCCTTTTTCTTTATGGCTAAATAATATCCCATAGTGTATATATGGGCTGGGACTTAGCTCAGTTGGTAGAGCACTGCTCTGCAGTCTCTGAGATCCTGAGTTCAATTCCCAGAACCACAAAAATGAGAGAAGGACGTGGCAACCCACTCCCAAGGTAATCCTGAAACAATCTGCCATTGAAAACCCTATGAGGGTCGCTATGAGTCGGACACGACTCAACAACACCTAACAACAAGTGTATATATACCACATTTTTAAAATCCATTCATCTGTTGGTGAACATCTGGGATAATTCCATATCTTTGCAACTGTGAGCAGTGCTTCAATGAATGTGGAGGTGCAGGTTTCTATATAATATGATATCTTGGAATCCTTTGGGTATATGCCCAGTAGTAGTATAGCAGGGTCATATGGTAGATCTGTATTTAGTTTTCTGAGGGACGTCCATACCAATTTTTCATAATGGCTATACCAGTTTACAGTCCCACCAGGAATGTTTATTCATTGCTTTGGGGGTTTCTTTATCCCCACATTCTCACCAGCAATTTTTTTTTTTTTTTTTTTTTTTTTTTTTTTTTTTTTTTTTGCTGATGCTAGCCATTCTGACTGGAGTGAGATGGAATCTCATTGTAGTTTTGATTTGCATTATGGCCCACTTATTGATTGGATTATCTTCTTGGTATTTAATTTTTGGACTTCTTTATGTATCATAGATATTAGTTCCCTGTCAGATGAGTAGTTAGCAAAGATTTTCTTATATTCTGTGGGTTCCTTCTTTACTCTATTGATTGTTTCCTTTGCTGTGCAGAAGCTTTAATTTCCTGTAGTCCCATTTGTCAATTCATGCTACTATTTCCTGGGCTATTTGAGTTCTTTTTACGAAAGTACTTGCTGAGCTGGCCATGGTGGTGCACACCTGTAATCCCAGCAACTCAGGAGGCAGAGGCAGGAGGATCCCAAGTTTGAGACCAGAAGCAGTCTGCATAACTTAGTGAGACTCTGTCTCAAAAAGTAAAAAAAAAAAAAAAAAAAAAAAAGGGCTGAGGGTGTAGCTTAGTGGTCCAGCACTTGCAAAGCATGCAAGCACCAGGCCCTGAGTTCAACTCCAGTACCTAAAAAAAAAAAGAAAAGAAAAGAAAAAAGAAAAGAAAAGAAAAGAAAGTACTTACCTATGCCTACGTGTTGAAGAGTTTTCTCTACATTTTCTTACAGTAGATTCAAAGCATTAAATTTTATGTTAAGATCTTTGATCCATTTTGAGAGAATGAGAGACAGGTATCTACTTTCATTCTTCTACAAGTGGATATCCAGTTTTCTCAGCACCATGGGTTGAAAAGCCCATCCTTATTCCAATGTATGATTTTGGCTCCATTATCAAAAATCAGGTGACTGTAGCTGCATGAGTTTATTTCTGTGTTCTTTATTTCATTCCGTTGATCTTCATGTCTGTTTCTATGCCAGTACCAAGCTGTTTTTATTACTATGGTTCTGTAATATAATTTGATGTCAGTCATTGTGATGCCTCCTACATTGCTCTTTCTGCTTAGGATTCTTTTAGCTATTTGACATCTTTTTGTGTTTCCACGTGGATTTTAAGATTTTATTTTCTATCTCCATGAAAGATGTCACTGTACTTTTGATGGGGGTTGCAATCAGTCTGTGGATTGCTTTTGGTAGTACAATCATTTTCACAATATTAATTCTGCTGATCTATGAGCAAGAGTTGTCTTTCTATCTTCTATTGTCTTCATCAATTTCTTTAGTGTTTTGAAATTTTCATTGTATAGGTCTTTCAGTTCCTTGCTCAGATTTATTCCTAGATTTTTTTGAGGTGATTTTGAATGGGATCATTGTTTTGATTTCTTTCTCATCCAGATTGTTGTTGATATACAGAATTCTGTTGATTTTTGAATGTTGAATTTTTAAATTATTATTATTTTTTAAAATTTTATTTATTTATTTATTTTGGTGGTAACTGGGAGTTGAACCCAGGACCTTGTACATACTTTGCAAGTACTCTACCGCTGGGTTGCTCCCTCAGTCCATTTTTTAATTTTTTGAGTCAGGGTCTCACTGAGTTATGCAAGCTGCCTCTGGCTTAAATTTGTGATCCTCCTAACTCTGTCTCCTGATTTGCTGGGATTACAAGCTTGTGCCACCATGTCCAGCTGAATATTGATTTTGTATCCTGACACTTTGCTAAAATCTGCAGCCATAGCGCCCTGGCATCTGATTGTACCTGATCTCAGAAGTTAAGCAGGGTCAGCCTGGTTACTCCTTGGATGGGAGACTACCTGGGAATACCAGGTGCTACAGGCTAGGGAGAGGGACCTAGCAATCCACTCCTGAATCAACTTGCCATTGAAAACTCTGCAAATAAGAGAGAAGTATGACATAGTCCTAAGTATAGCACAGTGTTAGAGAGTACTTCCTTCTGTTGTACTCAGGGTCACTATGAGTCAGACCTCTATCCATGACACCTAATAACAGCACTTTACTGAAAGTACTTAACAGATCTAAGAAATTTTCTGGTGGAGTCTTGAAGGTCTTTTAAGTGTAGGATCATGTTGTCTGCAAATAGAGATAATTTGATTTCTTCATTCCTATTTTTATCACTTTTATTTCTTCCTCTTGCCTTATTGCTCTGGCTAGAACTTCAATCACTATATTGAATAAGAGTGGAGAGAATGGGCATCTTTGTTTCATTCTTGATTGTAGAGGAAATGCTTTCAGGTTTTCCCCAGTTAGTATAATGTTGGCTATAGATTAGGATTTAGCTCAGTGGGTAGAGCACTGCTCTGCAGTCTCTGAGGTCCCAGTTCGATTCCCAGCACTGCAAAAATGGGAAAAGGACAAGACAGTCCACTCCTGAGGCAATCCCAAAACAATCAGCCATTGAAAACCACATGAGGGTCCTTATGAGTCTCCACTCCTTGGCACCTAACAACAACATAGGTTTGCATTTAGAGCCTTTATAATGTTGATGAATGTTCCTTCTATTCCAAGTTTCTTCAGGGCTTTTATCTTGCAAGGATGTTAAACTTTGTCAAAGCCCTTTTCTGTATCTATTGAGATAAGGATGTGATTTCTGACTCTGAATGTATTTATGTGCTGAATTGCACTTATGCATTTGCATATGTTGAACCAGGCTTGCATCTGTGAAATGAAAACTACTTGGTCATAGTCTTTGGTCTTTTTTGTGTGTTTCTGTATTTGATTCACTAGTATTTTGTTGAGGATTTTTGCATCTGTATTCATAAGAGAAATTGGTCTATAATTTTCTTTTTTTGTGGTGTCTTTGCTTGGGTTTTGTGTCAGGGTGATACTAGCTTCTTAGAATGAGTTTGTGAGTATGCTTTCCTTTCCTATTTTATGGAATAGTTTGAGAAGAAGTATTAATTCTTCTTTAAAGGCATGGTGTAATTCAGCTGTGAACCTGTCAGTATCTGGGCTTTTTGTTGTTTTTGTTGTTGGAAGATTCTTTAATATGGCCTCAATTTCCTTGTTTGTTGTAAGTCTGTTTAAATTATTTATATACTCTTGATTTAATTTTGGTAGGTCATATGTGTTAAAGAATTTATCCATTTCTTCTATATTTTCCTTTTTGGGGGAGTAATCTCTGATGACCCTCTGCATTTCATTGGTATCTGTTGTAATGACCCCCTTTTCATCTCTAATTTTATTAACTTGGATCTTCTCTCTCTCTCTTTTCGATTAGTTTGGTTAAGGCTTTGTCTATCTTGTTTATTTTTTCAAAGCACTAACTTTTCTTTGTATTGTCCTTTTAGATTCCATTTCATTCATTTCTTTCCTGATCTTATTTCTTTCCATCTACTGCTTTTGGGTCTGATTTCTCACTGTTTTTCTAATGCCTTAAGCTGCAATATCAAGTTATTTATTTGAGCTTTTTCTAATTTTTTATGTATAATCACTCATAGCCATAAATTTTCCTCACAGAATTGCCTTTGCTGTATCTGGAATGTTCTAGTAGGTTGTGTTTTCATTTTTTTTCTTGATCCTTGTTGTTGTTAGGTGCCGTCGAATCGTGTCCGACTCACAGCGACCCTTACAGGGTTTTCAATGGCAGATTGTTTCGGGATTGCCTTGGGAGTGGGTTGCCACATCCTTCTCCCATTTTTGCGGTGCTGGGAATCAAACTTGGGACCTCAGAGACTGCAGAGCAGCGCTCTACCAACTGAGCTAAATCCCAGCCCTTTCTTGATCCTAGGAATTTTTAAAAAAATTTCATTCCTGAATTTTTTCAATGACTCACTGATCATTCAAAAGTGTGTTACTCAGTTTCCATATGTTTGTAGCATTTCTGTAGTTTCTCTTGATACTGACGTCTAGTTTTATTCTATTGTGATCTGCTAAGACATAAGGAGAGAGAGGACCTGGCAACCCACTCCCAAAAAACAGTCAGCAATTGGAAATCCTATTAATAGCTTCAAAGCACTGATAGGTTGTATACATAGGGTTACTATGAGTCAGACTTGACTTGATGGCACCTAACAACAACAAGAAGTATGTACAGAATGATTTCAGTTTTCTTGTATTTGTTGAGTGTTATTTTGTGACCAAACATAGGTCTATTTTAGAAAAAGTTCCGTGTGGTCCTGAGAAGAATGTGTATTCCACATCGGTTGAGTGAAATGTTCTATTGATGTTTGTTAAGTCTGTTTGGTCTGTGGTGTTGTTTAACTCTAAAGTTTCTCTGTTGATTTCTTTTGTTCGGATGATCTGTCCATTGATGAAAATTGGGTATTGAATTAACTCATTATTATTCTGTGAGGACCTATCTTCTCTTTTATGGCCAGTGTGCTTGTTTTATGAAGTTTTGGGGACCATCTTTCAACATCTGTACAGCTACCCCAGCTTGCTTGCTTGCTTGCTTGCTTGCTTGCTTGCTTTCTTTCTTTCTTTCTTTCTTTCTTTCTTTCTTTCTTTCTTTCTTTCTTTCTTTGGTTTCCCCATGCTTGGTAAATTATTTTCCATCCTTTCATTTTCAGTCTGTGTGTCCCTTCCAGTGGGATGTGTCTCCTGAAAGCAGCATATATTTTTTTCTTTTTCTTCAATCCAGTCTGCTAGTTTGAGTCTTTTATGTGGGCCATTAAGATCATTTATATTTAAAATTACTATTGAAAGGAATTTTCTATTTTGTGTGATTTTGTTGGTTGGTCATGGTTGGTTTGATTGGGTATTATTTTCTTTCTCCCTTGGTTGTATTAGAAGTTTACCAGTTTACTGCATTGTACATACTTGCTCCTATAATAGCTCTCATTTATTCATGTGTTCCTCTTAGTAGATTTATTCTTTCCTGTGTTCTCATGTTTGTGTCTTCCTCTGTGTATATGATTCCTTTAAGTATCTTCTACAATGCTGCTTTAGTGGTCATGAATTGATTAAGTTTGTACTTTTCTTGGAAGGTCTTTATTTCTCCATCAGTTTGAAATGATAGCTTTGCTACATATACTATTCTTGGTTGGAAATTATTAACTTTCAGGTCTTGAAATATGACATTCCATGATTTCCTGGCTTTTGGATTTGCTGATGAGAGGTGTGATGTTATTCTGATGGGTTTGCCTTTGTAAATGAGTTGGTATTTCTCTCTTGGAGATCCTGGAATCATTTCTTTTCTTTCTAGTCTTAGCATTTTAAAACTATAATGTAACATGGAGAGTATATTTTCTGGTCAATTCTATTTGGGGTTCTAAATGCCGCTTGTGTTTGGGTATCTATTTCTTCTTATGGGAAGTTTTCTGCTATTATTTCATTAAGGAGATTTTGTCTGCCTTTGGTTTTAACTTCAGCTCCTTCTTTTATCCCATAGATTCTTAGATTTGATCTCTTCATCATGTCCCTCAGTTCTTAAAAGTTGTGGTTGTCTTTCTTTACTTTCTTTTTCATATTGATGTCTGTGTGTAGAATGTCCTCCATCTTGTCTTCCATCCTCGGCATTCTTTCTTCTTATTGATATATTCTGCGGATGTTACTTTCCACTATGTTTTTTATTTGATTTATTGTGGTTTTTATTTTCAACTTTTCCATCTGGATTTTTTTCATAATTTTAATTTTTGTGCTGAATTTTTCATCCAGAACTTGGATTGATTTTATCCATTTATTTGTTTAGTTATATCTTCTTTGAAGTCATTAATCATTTTTATAATTAGACTTTTGAATTCTTTGACTGGCATTTCAACTGTTTGGCTTTATTTTGGGGGGAGTCACAATCTCTCAGAGGAGTTGTAGAATCTTGCTTTTTCATGTTTCTTGTAATTCTTTGCTGTGATTTGCTCATCTCTTTGGGATGGAAGGTTTTTTTGGATTTGGAAGTCTTCTTTATTATCAATCCTCTCTTGATGGCTTAGCCCCTACTGCTCGCTTTGAGATTGGAAAGTAAACACCTATTATAGCCTCTTAAAATTGTGTATTTTCAGGAATCAAAGTACACGTAAACCAACAATGCCATCAAAAGACGTTCATTAACTATGTGCTTGTATGGGAGATTGTCCTGTTGCTGTCCAAATATAACTTTCTGCATCTTTATAGTTCTTTAAAAATATTAAGTTAAATGACGTATTAAATTGAGGACATAAATATCAGGAAACGTAAGTGATGTATAGAAACCTTGACATTAAAATGGGAAACAGACTGGGGATATAGCTCCATGGTAGAGCACTTGCCTAACATGTGTGAGGCCCTAGGTTCAATCCCCAAGATTACAATTAATTAATTAATTAATTAAAAAGAAAACTATCAAAGACATATCTTTTTAGTATAGAGCAAGATAAAGACATTACTAAGGAGAGATAAACCCACAACAGGGCAAATTATACTCTACTGAATAAGAGAGAAAGGCAATGCAATTGTACTTATTTAATCCAGATTACTACATGTAAAGATGGAGACTTCATGCTAGTCTTTGTGGTCTAGTAGTTAAGGACCCCTATTTTGTCATTTACCAATTGCGTGGCCTTGAGTTTGTCACTTAACCTTTCAGTGACTCTTTTCCGATCTATAAAATAGTGATAGCAATATTTACTAATTAAGATCAATATAGAAATTAAATGAGGTAATAGATTAAAATGGTTAAAACAGTTCCTGGCATGTAATAAATACAAGATACTAGTCTAACTATTACATACATTATCTACTTAAATTATTTAAAAGAGGTAATAAATAGTTTAGAGTTGAGGATAATATCATCTGTTATTTTGGCTAATTGTCTGTTGGAGCTGAGAAATTATTGTTATCTGGAGATAGGGTGGCAAAAAAACTGTGTAGAAGTCTTATCTTTAGTACTAGCAACATATAACTTTTCCTTAGTATAAATAGTTTTGAAACACATGGCATGAAGTTGAATCGTCTGAAAAAGTACTTGTCACAAGCAGCCAAAAAAATGAATCTCTTAATTGTACAGGTACATATGCCAAACACTGTTCTAGCTCTAGGGATGCATCCAGGCAGTCTTTCTTTTATTAAGTAACTTTTGGTAGTTAAAATAACTAAACTAACAACATTAATTCCTTGTCTCTTCATACACATGAAATGCATTTTGAAGTCTGAAAGCAAATCATACCTTATAAAGAAATATCCTTATGTTTTTTCTTTCACCTGTTAAACCAGACTACTTTCCTGACATCTTTATATATTGCAAATCTCAACCTCATTGCCTTACCTTACCTAGGGAGCAAAGAATTTCTAGTAAAACTATTTTATTGCTAATATTTGATCTAATCTTTTAATCCCCCTTAGGGGAACTCACCCTCCACTCAATGAAGAGTCTTTCCTTGAGCTGTATACTTGAGAAAATTCTTCCGAGGAAAATCAGCCTTGGGTACATTTAGACAGTCAACTTCTGTGTGGTCTCCATCCTTTGTATGGAATCAACATAGCAAACAAAATTTATAGCAAACAAAATTTAAGATCCTTTTTCTCAGAAATATGAGAACTCACATTATCAGTCATGTTTCCCTTCTCTTTGGTTGCCAAGATCCAATTGTTTAATTATTGCACCTACTTCCTTCTGGGTTCTTTGGTCACCACTTGAGGTCTACAACTAAATTTTTTTGGGTCAACTTATATAGCCTTCTCTTGACTGTGTGTACATTATGTGTGTGTATAATATTTAAGTAGACTTAAGAAGCCCTGGGGCTGGGATTCAGCTCAGTTGGTAGGGCACTGCACTGCAGTCTCTGAGGTCCCAAGTTCAATTCCCAGCACCGCAAAAATGGGAGAAGGGTCTGGCAATCCACTCCCAAGGCAATCCCGAAACAGCCATTGAAAACCCTATGAGGGTTGCTATGAGTCGGATACCGACTTGACGGCACCTAACAACAACAACAACAACACCAAGCCCTACCATAGTGCTGGGCATGGCAGTGTCAGGGAGTGTTTCGTTCCATTGTACACAGGGTCGCTATTGGTCACCCTGACTGGGTAGCACCTAACAACTACAAGTCCTTTGTGAATGTGAATATATTTCAAGTTACAAATTATAAATTCTCTAAATGACACCATGTCTGGGTATGTGACTGAATGGATCTATATGTTATCTATAATAGTTTTGGGGTTATTACCTCAAAATTATTCATTGTCTAAGATTAAATCCTTGGCAAGTTGTGATCTAGAGCATGTTAAGGAACTGTTAAATGTTGAATGTACCAAATGGGGTTTACTTCCCTTCCTGATCTCAGTACTGCCTGATAGCACCACCTTCTCTAACTCTCTAGCAGCTTCTAGAAGAGCTGAAAGCTGGGCCCCTTGGCACATGCCTGTGATCCCAGCCATTCTGATTGATGGCTGAGGCAGAGGGACTGCTGGAGGCCAGAGCAATCTGTACAACTTAGTGAGACCTTGTCTCAAAATAAAAAATCTAAAAGGGACTGGGGCTGTAGCTCAGTGGAAGAGCACTTGCCTAGCATACACAAGGCACTGGATTGAACCCCTACAACTGCAAAATATAAATAAACAAACAAATAAACAAACAACTTAGAAAATAGGTTAGCAAGTTAGCACAGAAAAAAAAACATTTAGTAATGGAAGAGATTGGAGTTAAAGCTTTCGTTGTCCTTAATTTCTTGTGGTGCTGAAACATGACAGGATGTGTTAATATCCCCATGTCATGTGCTAATCTCTAATGGTATAAAACACATGTAAAATAACTTGAAATGATACCTTGGTTATATCCAAAATTGTTACAATCAAACTTGGGGTAAGAATAGCTTTGCAATTCTGCCCACTGTTGAGTGGCTGAGAAAATTTACAGCAACTGTTCTGGAATCAAAGAAAATGAAATTTTTACTTTGGAATTATTTTTACAAAAATTTGAATCCCCATAAAATATGTCAATATATTTGTGTTTCTGCCTGCTGTCAGAATATATTTTTTAATTTTTGATTTTATATGACAGTACTCTTATCAGTTTAATAGTAATTAAATGACAAAAATGATTGACATTGCTGAAGGAAGCAATAATTTTATTTGATTAAAGATTTAGAATTTCTGAGTGTATGTCTCAGGCAATAAAAAAATTCTATACTATTATCTTCTATATTTATTAACAAAGCTAAGGCTACTGCCTGAGATTGAAAGCCGTGTAAGGAGTGTGGCTTTAAATGAGTTGATCTAAATTAGTCATATAATATTTTGATGTTAGATGTGTTCTTAGAGATTTGGAGTCACATTTCATTTTCTCAAAGACAGTTGAGTGGATTATAGCATATTTGGAGTATTTTAGTCTAGAAAGTTAAAACTCTTTGGTCCTCATTATATATAACCAACCTCAAAATATTAAAGTAATAACCAATTAAATTAGTACCATGGTGCAATTCATGATAAGTATTTCAGGCTTATGGATTTTGCTCTGGTGGGGGAAAATAAGCAGCTGTAGCCCTGTGGCATCTGATCCCATAAGATCTTGGAAGCTAAGTAGGGTCGGGCCTGGTTAGTACTTGGATGGGAGACCGCCTTGGAACACCAGGTGCTGTAGGCTTGGGAGATGGACCCAGCAACCCACTCCCAAAAATCAGTCTGCCATTGAAAACCCTATGAACAGCAGAGAAGAAGCACTGACCATAGTCTTTCACCTGTTGTACGTAGGATTGCTATGAGTCGGATACTGACTCAAGGGCACCTAATAACAACAGCAGTGATTGTTATTGTTATTGACTTAATTTTCTCAGTTTCATGGACCTGGACATAGTAGTCAATATTTTTGCATCTGTAGGTGACATGCTCACTATTTCTTCTAAATTACTGAGTCACATATGAAATTGCTCAATAATAGACATTTTTAAATCACTTTCTACCTGCCAAGAAAGTGACAGTACCTACTGAAGATCTAGACCTTGTAGTCTAGGTTGTTTTGTTGTTGTTGTTAGGTGCCATCAAGTCAGTATCCGACTCATAGCAACCCTCATAGGGTTTTCAATAGCTGACTGTTTCGGGATTGCCTTGGGAGTGGATTGCCAGGCCATTCTCCCATTTTTGCGGTGCTGGGAATTGAACTCGGGACCTCAGAGACTGCAGCGCAGCGCTCTACCAACTGAGCTAAATCCCAGCCCCTAAACTGTTGTTGTTGTTGGGTGCCATCGAGTCAGTTATCCAACTCATAGCAACCCTCATAGGGTTTTCAATGGCAGACTGTTTTGGGATTGCCTTGGGAGTGAATTGCCAGGTCCTTCTCCCATTTTTGGGGTGCCGGGAATCGAACTCGGGACCTCAGAGACTGCAGCGCAGCGCTCTACCCATGGAGCTAAATCCCAGCCCCTAGGTTGTTTAGCAATCTGAAAATCTGGAAAATGTATCAGGGAATTAATTTTCATCCAGTTTCAATATTCAAGTATTCAGTAAATTTTTGATAAAGTGTCATTTCTGATATCCAAGTATTTTCATTACTTCCATGACAACATCTGAAAAATGTAGTTTTTGTTTTTATCATTAAAATTATTTACTTTGTATAGATCAGAAAGGAATTTATGCACATTATTATAAAATTTTATATGATATCATTGTAAGCATTGAATCCAAGATAAACTAAACATTTCTATTAAGAATTTAAATAAAAGCCTTATAAATCCAGATATAACAATGGAAGAGAAACTACCACTGAATACTTTATTTTTTGTTTTCTTCTCACACATAAAATAGTGTTTTAAAATCTTATCATTTGCAAGAGCAAAATTGCTTCCTTAATGAAAATGACCCATCAGGATTTTTGTAGTTTAACATCAGTCTTGAAAATCTATTTGAGATTTTTTCCGAAGTTCTGGCTTAGGGTCACTGAATAATATATATTTAACCATAATAATTATAAATTATGTTTCCATACTATTTCTGTCATTTGTTTTATAATGCTCTTTAGCATTGAAAAGTGCTTTATTTTAGCCTAATGGCAAGACTATGAACTATATTTTAGTTTAGATGTTATATCAACTAGAATGCCTTCAATTGCAAATAAGAAAAATTAATCTCTGGTCTTGGGGCATAAATCAGTGGTAGAGTGGTGGCCTCGCATGTACAAGGCAGACCAAAAACAAAAACAAAACAAAAAAACAAGCAAACAAACAAAAAAAAGAGCAAAAAGAAAAACTCACCTCATAAATAAAAGACTTTCTTAGCCTTCATATATAGAAAATTTGAGTAGGTAGGATGAGCTCCAAGATACAAACCCCAGCCTCACTACTACCTCCTGGCTCATTCACAACCAAGCATGCAGATCTCAGATTCTTTCTTTATCATTGCTACAATTTCTGCAATGCCAGCTTTATTCTAGTCTGGTTTTCTTTGTGGACCTAAGATTGGAACCACGCTTTTCCTTGTTCACAGTCAAAAGAAGAGAACATGTCTATCACAGTTTTCAAAAAGACCATCTTGAATTTGTTGATTGGAGCATCTTGGTTCTCTTGTACAAACTTGAACCAGTCATTGTATCCAAGAGAATGTAATGTGTTGTCTTGGCTTGAATACAAAGTGTCCCCCAAAGGTCATGTGTTTTAATATTTGGTCCCCAGTTGGTGTTGCTATTTGTAGAGATCCTGGAACTTTGGGGTTGGGTTTTAGCTTTGAGGAAGTGATGTTACTGGGGGTGGGTCTTTAGAGGTTTTTACCTAAGACCTGTGGCCCAGCTTGTTCTCTGCTTCCTATTCATGAAGATCAAAGGTCATCTGCCATAGGAACTGCCTCCTGCTGCTGTCACACCTGTCACCATTATGGACTGATCTACTAACTGTGAGGTTCCAATAAATCTCTTTACCCATGAGTTTGTTTGGTTAGTTTTTCTGCTACAGCGATGGCAGCTGACTAATACATGTGTTGATTTGGTGAAGTCATTTCATTCACTGATTTGCCTGGACCTCATAGATGAAGAGAACAGTTCAGCTTCATCAAATATATAACAAGTATATAATCCTATTTTTTGCTCTTTTGCCCTAATTACACCCTTAGAGTACATGAGTAGTCTTTTTTTTAGTGACTACAATTAATACCATTTTTTTAAACATCTTTTGCAGCTGTGCATTCATGATATATTTAGGGAATCATCCTGACCTTAAGGCTTGGTGATAATTTTGGGATGCTTCCCAACCTTATTTCTTGTAATGCTAATTCAAAGGAAGAAGATGATGCATAGTATTGAGAATGGTAACTAGAGTAGTAATTGCCAGCGACTGCTACTGCTGTCTCCCAGAATGTTATGGCTAAGACTGCTAAAGAATTCTGTTCTGTGTAAAAGTTGAAATTTTGCCTGCCTGCAAAAGGCAGGAGACTTCTTCAGAAGAGGAAATTGACTTTTACTAATTTCAAACCTCAGGCTGTCTATAAATGTTACCATGTTTGATTGTTGGAGATGGTCATTTAATTTGTTGACTCTTTTCAGTAAGGATAGACAGTATGTGTAATATTCTTAGAAAACTGACAAAATATCACACAGAATTAATGGCGTTAAACATTGCAAGCTGTAGTGTTTCAGTCAAACTCTCTTGACTATCATCCATTGCTTCATCTAGCTGCTTATTCCATCCATTCCTTCCTATTAATGCAAAGACCTGATCATTTCTGATTGTAAAGCACAATAAAGAAGGTAACACATGGTGACACCTGCTTTGTCACCATGCTTTCACACACTGCTAACTCTTAATTGTCAACATTCTATAAGAAGGATAGGAGCCGGGCACTGTGGCACACGCCTGTAATCCCAGCAGCTCAGGAGGCAGAGGCAGGAGAAAATGGCATCAAGGAGCACTCATAATTCAGTCAACTTCAAACAGAGCCATTGTGTTTAGTCTTTTATGTTTAGGATTTTAGGTTAGGTGGTATTCTAAGAGTTGTGTGAAGATAACTGCCTAGGATAAGAATTTCTTTCCTAAAGAGAAAGGAAGAAGCATGTGGTAGCAGTGGTAAGAGGCATGGTTGGCAAGGCAGATAAAAGCCTGATCTAGTAGGATCTTACTGGACATTATGGTAATTCACTATTACCATATAATAAATTTCTTCCAAATAACAATAAACTTAATTATCATCACAGTTCCTGTAGACTAGCAATTCGGTGGTGGCTTAGCTATGTAATTGTGGTTCAGGACTAAAGTCATCAGAAGGATGTTCTGGGGCTAAAGGATTTCCACTCAAGGTGGTTTTTCACATGCTTAGCAAGTTGGTTCTGGCTGTGAGGAGGAGGTCTCAGTTCCTTCTCATGTGATTCTCCCCGTAGGCTGTGTGTCATTGTCACAGGGTAACTCATTTCCTCCAAAGAAGGTGATCCAATAGACAATTTGAAGCTGAAGGCTAATGACTTTTGGGGCCTCGACTTAGAAGTCATCCACCATCAATCCCACCATAATCCATGCCTTAAAAACAGACTACTAAAATGTCCTATCTTTAAAAGCAAAGGAACTAGATTCTTCTTTTTGAAGGTGGTGTGTCAAAGAATTAACAGATATGTATTGAAACTAACATAGGCATCAAAAGGAATTTGGATTCTGTTCTATTTTATTCATTCATCTGTTTAAAAAATATTTAATGAGCCCCTACTATGTGCTAAACATTTTTAAAGTCACTAAATAAAGCCTTTAGGAGAAAGGTACACTGCATTGAGGCCTGAAGGATAAGAAAGATAGGGTAAGAGTTTCCAAGCATCACTATATCTGCTATACCCACTTGCCTCCTGTTTGCTCCTTCACCTCTATCACTAACCAGTCCACGTGGCAGTCATTCAATCTCTGGATTAAAAATTCCACAACCTTAAAATGACAACTTCCTTTTCAGCTCTAAACTTTCATCTAGGAATACTAGGCAATTTCTTCTAATCATTGAAATACATTTAGTGAACCTAGCAAATTGGGACGGAAAGTAGAAGCAAAATAACAATGAATAATTTATAGATATTAAGATTTCATAATCACTTTCTACTCTGATTCAATTAGTATATTTCATATAATGTGATTTAGCTTATGTTTGATCTACAAAGTTATCTAAGGTATAGCTTTACCTGAGTAGTAATGTTATAACTGCAGTTTTCAACATATCTATCTAGAGATGCTTGCAGCATGAGCCATCGAAAACCCTATGAATAGCAGAGAAACACTAACAATACTATTTTGCCTGTTGTGCATAAGGTTGCTATAAGTTGGACACCAACCTGATGGCACCTAACAACAACATCTGGCTAAGAGATCTTTGAATTATTAAAATAACAACAACAACAACAACAACAACAATAATAATAAAACTTAGGACCAGTAAGAAATGTTTTCAAAATGCATTCTCAAATAGGCTTTTATAAAGCCCATGTTCAAAAATTCTTACTAGTTTTTTGATTGGCTTTCCTTAATTTAAACAGTTTTGTTTGTTGAGAAGCAATTCATAAACTGTTTTGAATGATGAATAAAATGAGTATTAATTTCTAATGTCCTAATATATGATGATTCATTTTCAAGTTACAAAAGCAAGTGATTTTTTTTCTACAGTGGGGATCCAATAAACATGGACTATTTTCTTTTTTTATTAGAAATTTTTAATGTACACCTTAATGTGATTCATTCTGACATGCTTTTCATTGTGACATTTCCATATATGCATTTTTTGTACATTATACATAGAAGTTCCCCCTTATCCTCTTGGGTGCTTCCTCCCCCTGTCCTACCCCCACCCCCCCTGCAAAGACTTCTCTTCCATTTGCTTGTCTTTTTATGGTAATATTTTTCTATATAATCTTGGATTCCAGTTCTGTTTAAGATAGAAACTTTTTCTGTAGTGAACTTTCTTTTTATATTGTCAGAGCTATTACATGAATTTTCTAGTCCATCTATAATAATCCCATTCTTAGCTTTTTTTTTTTATTGTATTCCGATGTCTGCATAGGATTTTTTCCTTCTTATAGTTTTGATTCAGCTCCCACATATGAGTGAGAACATGTGGTATTTCTCTTTCTGAGCTTGTGTTCAGAAATAATTTTCTCCAATTCCATCCATTTTGCTGCAAATGGCATTATTTCATTTTTTTTTATTGCTGAGTAGTATTCCACTGTGTATATGTACCATAGTTTTTTTTATCCATTCTCCTGTTGATCGGCACTTTGGTTGATTCCATATCCTTGCTATTGTGAAAAGTGCTGCACTGAACACGGAGATGCAGGTGTCTCTGTGGTACGATGACACATCTCCCTTTGGGTAAATTCCCAATAGTGTTATTATTATTTTTTTTTAAAATATGTACACTAAAATCATTAGGCTTAGAGAACATAATTCCCCAAGTGAAATGTCTACAGTGAAGATACTCTTATTTCTTACAAAAATACTTTTTGAGAGAAGGGGAAAATGGAACAGAAGAGAAAAAAAAAAATCCAGCAAAGAACATTTCATTTTCTGTAGGCTGGCCATCTTAATTTCATTAAGACCCTAACTTCCTCTCCAATCTCTGTACTTGCACCAGAGTGTACCAATCTTTACTCATCTTACAGCATTTTGTTTATGCTTTGCTGTTGGCAATTATAGTATGTCTTGAACTATTGTTGGTATGTATAGATAGTTCTTTATGGATCTGTTCTGTCAATTCTGTTATATTTCCTGCTCTTAAGGGCGAGAGCAACAGCATGTCCATATTTGTTACTTTTAGAACACCGAGTCCAGTAAAAACTTTTAAAACAAATATGTTGCTTTATGAAAAACTCTTCTAATTGAATGATAATACTGAGTCTATATTAAGAGAAAAGTAATTTTATATGATCAATCATTTTAAGTCATCCAAATGATGAATCTTCATTTGTGCAAAGTAAGAACGAAGTTACCTGTGTTAGTAATATTAAGGCTAAAAAATTAACATTCTTAAAAATTGGTTAAAGGGATAGTGCTTAGAGCTTTGTCCTTGTCCAGAACATTCATGTTCAGCCATTCATTATTTCGCATGGTTACATTATTTGTCTTTGTATAAATTTTTGAAATAACATGCAAATATCAATAAATTTACCTGCTTCAAAGATGTTTCTAAGCTTCAAAAATCTATATCTGATAGGTGGGTATGCATGTTCATTCAGTTTACTAAAATAATCCAATTACCAAAAGAAATTCTCTCCAACAGCTGAAACCTGATTAGTGGCTCATGGTAATATTATTAATGCAAATGAAAATATATTTTGTAATATTATTAGTATTTGAATTCTCTAAAATACAAGATGGCTTTGGATTTGGAAAAAACTCTAATAAATTTAAGAACTATTATCAATAATTAATAAATAATACAGGTTGAAGCCACTTGTAATCTTTCTAATCATATGAATAGTAAATTACATTTTAAAATACCAAAATCACATTAATGTTTCCAATTCTGATTTCTCATCAGGATTATTACAAAAACCTTCTCTCCATTCATCTGAACCATAGCCTGGCCACTTTCCAATTCATCCTTTCCATTCCTGGCAAAGTCATCTCTTTAAAATGCAAATGTGTTCATGTCACACCTCTGTTTAAAACCCAGGGACTCCCAAGGGTCTCAAAATAAAATCCACACTCCTGAGCAAGGCAGATGGGGACTGATCCCTGCGTATCTCTGTCTCCCGTACTTGCTAGCACTGAATTATTTGCAGGTCCCCATTTGCCCTGTGTTATCTCATCTCATGGTGTTTCTTCTGTCCGAAATACCTTTCTTGCTTTTATGGCTGACTTCATGGTTTTTCTGATTTAGTTCACACTGAGTCACTTCCAATGACATTCTTCAGATATCATTTCCCTAAACAGTTGAGTTCTGTGTCCTTCATCTACATTCCCCTTATAACCAACATACAATGAAAAAAAAAATTAACTATATGACTTCACTGAACTGTAATACAGTAGTTTGATAACTTGTTTGTCTCAGCTCTGGACAGTGAGTTCCCATAAAAAGAGATTTTTATCTTCTGTCTCTGTGTCACTAAGGCCAAGCACAATGCTTAGCAGTGAGCAGTCATCAAACACATTTTTGTTGAATAAATATCTGTGAATGGCAAGTGATTTACAACTTCCCATAGACAGAGGTAAAGGTCAAAATAGTGATCAATTGCTAGTAAATTTTGGCTATTCCAGAATTACTGTATCAACTGATAATGTGGTTCTTGTTGCACCTACCAACAATCAACCTGGCCTATGGGTATCTTAGGTTTTTTTATATCAACAGTGATAAACCATATGTATTTTCATACCTACATGCAACCAGACCACTTTAGAAAAATGTAGAGACCTAATGTATTAGATAGCACGTTAATGCATGTGTACAGAGATCAATAATGCTGTGTTGCTAGGCCATTTATGTGTGAAGATAAATGCTTTTCTATAGTTTACAAAGGTGTTACTATGCTGGTGTGCTTTCTATTAATTACTCAGAGGAGTATTAAACATTCTTCAATGGGCTATTTTTTTGTTAAATAGCAGTAAGATAAGAAAGGGTAGATAATTGTCACATCTTTAGGATTTGTAGTAAATCTTTACTGCCTTATTTGACATGCTTCATAATAGTAAACAGCTCCTTCAACTCTTAACCAGGGTGGTATCTTGGCTCCAGTTTCTTGGTTTCTGTGTATGCTGTTGGAAATAGTGCAAAAGCTGATTAAATCCCTGCTTCCATTCTGTTCTCTTACCACCCCAACCAAAGCATTTGGTATCACCAGAGTGAACTTTCTAAAATGCAAACGTGATTAGGGAACACTCTATCCCAAATCATCTAGCTATTCTGCATCACCTATCACAAACTTCTTTTTATTTATTTTATTTATTATTATGATTATGATTATTATGATTATTATGGTACTGGGGGTTGAACCCAGGGCCTCGTGCCTGCATGCTCTGCAAGTGCTGGACCACTGAGCTGCGCCCCCAGCCCATTTTTTTACGTTTTGAGACAGGGTCTTGCTAAATTATGCAGACTGCCTCTGGTCTCGAGTTTGCGATCCTCCTGCCTCCGCCTCCAGAGCCGCTGGGATTACAGGCGTGCGCCACCACGCCCGGCCCCCACCTATCATAAACTTCTTAAGGCACTTCCAGAAGATGAGCTTTGTAAATAATGCACATGCTTGGGCTTCAACCATGGCGGTTCTAATTCAGTAAGGGAAATGTGGTAGGGGATGCCCAGGCATTGACAATAGTTTCTAGGGGAGATTCTATCTCACTGCTAGGAGGAAGACCACTCAGCCACAACATAAATTCTCAGCTCTGTTGTAGGAACGCTATTCATGAACTGCCTGCCGCCATACCACTGAGGCATCCAATCCTGTCAGATCTCAAAAGCTAAGCAGGGTCGGACCTGGTTAGTACTTGGATGGGAGATTGCTTGGGAACACCAGGTGCTGTAGGGTTGGGAGAAGGACCCAGCAACTCACTCCCAAAAAACAATCAGCCATTGAAAACCCTCTGAATAGCAGAGAAGCACTAACAATATTGTTTCACCTGTTGTGCATAGGGTCACTATGAGTCAGACACCAACTCGACAGCACCTAACAACAATATTCATGAACTGGCACCTCTCTGGCTTTCCAAGTTCACTTATTAGCTATGAGACTTTGGCCAAATTACCTAAGTATCAGAGCCTCAGGTGCCTCAGTTAGAATGGGAATAATCATACCAATGTCGCAGTACTATTTTAAGTATTAGGGATAGGACTAGGTCCTTTATCATCTAAACCAAGACACTATTAATAATAATAGGCCAAGTACTGTGGTACATGCCAGTAATCCCAGCTATCTGGGAATCTGAGACAGGAGGATCTCAGGTGCTAAGGCAAGAGAGTTAGCCTACACAATTTAGGAAGACCTTGTCTCAAAATAAAGATAAAGGCTAAGGATGTAGCTCAGTGGCAAAGTGCTTTCCCAGTACAAAGGCTCTGGGTTCAATCACCAGTACCACAATAAAAATTAAAATCAAATTAAATAAATAATTATTTCCTGGATACTATGTATAAATCCGGAATGTCTGAGGAATACTGGGACATGCAGTCACTATAAATTGAGGAGACGTATTCAAAGCATTTCTCAAAGTGTATAACATATAGTGGAAGTTCAATCATTTTTATTTCATTGTTCTTCATATTTGCTTCCCTCCTGTGCTAGACTCCCAGGTACATAAGGTTATGATACAAGGCTCAAAATGCTGTTTATGATAAACTGTAACCAAGATCTTGGACATCTGCCCATCACTGCCCTTTCCCCTTTATGTCCTATATGTTATGAACCTCAATATTTTTCTTTTAATATTTCTGTTTCTTTTTCTTCTACCACTCTAATCCACTTCTAAAACTAGCAGGTTCCAGGACAAGAGTACAAAAGAGGCCCACTTACAATAATATTTTTTTCAAATTAAAGTCTGTGGTTGAAAATAATAAACTATTAAATAATTATGCCCTACCTTTACAAATACATCTTTTCAACAACCTGTCAGGTCCATATTTAGGCTTCTAGAGATCTCTGCAGTTCCACGTGGGGCTGTGGAGCAGAGAGTGCTGGTCCTGGGACCTCGTCTATAGCCAATGCCTCTTCTTTTTCCATCCCTGGCTCCGTCTGCACCATAGGACCATTAGATGGGAAAATGTGAACACAGCCTGTACCCATTCAAGTTCTATTCCTCTCCTACTTCCACCCTCCTTAGTAAACAACTTGTAGGATAAGTACTTGATTCTCTTTGCTGCTGTACCAAATGATTGCAAACTCAGTGGCTTAAAACAACACAAATGTATTCTCTCATGTTGTTGTTGTTAGGTGCTATCCAGTTAGTGTCCAACTCATAGTGACCCTATGTACAACAGGTGAAGCACTATTGTCAGTGCTTCTCTGCTATTCGTGGGTTTTCAATGGATATTTTTTGGGGAGTGGGTTGCTGGGTCCTTCTCCCAAGCCTATAGTACCTGGTGTTCCCAGGCGGTCTTCCATCCAAGTATTAACCAGGTCTGACCCAGCTTTGCTTCCGAGATCTGAGAGGATCGGACGCCACAGTATTCTCTCATAGTTTTGGAAATTAGTCTTTCTGGTTTAAACTCAAAGTGCTGATGCTGCTGTTTTCTTCTGGAGGCTTTAGATGAGACTCTGTTTCCTTGCCAGTTTCAGCTTCTAGAGTTTCATTCCTCAGATCATGCCCCCTCCTCCATGGTCATGGCCAGCAGTGTAGCATCTTCTCTCTTCTCCAACCTCCTGCCTCCCTCCTATAAAGACCCAATGGTTGCATTGCTCCCACTTAGACAATCCTAGATAATCTCCCCATTTTAAGTTCTTCATGGCATTCAAGATTCCTCGTCTTGCTCAGCCAGAGAAGGTTCCTCTGCAGCTGTAGATCAAGGTGCAGGACATTATGTAGGCAGAGCCCCCAGGATGGCATGTCCCCTCCCCTTGCCGGTCTAGCAGCCACCATCCTTTCCCCTTTCTCCTGATCCATAAGATTCTACCAGAGGAAAAAAGTTAGCAAATTGTTGTACTCTATTAAAAGCTCTTTTTCTCTTACTGCATTCCTGCCTTTTACTTGTCATGAAAGATCCCAATTCTACACCCACTCTGTGTTTTTAACCATCTTCCCTGCCTTTCCCTTCCTTTGCATCTCTAATTCCATCCTTCCGCCACCTCTTCAGTGTTCTTAAAATACACAAGATTTCACCTGCTTGATGTGTTTTTAAAAATATGCTATCCAGCTAGCAAGTTATTCCTGAATCCTACAACCTTGTTAATTTGCTCCTCTTGTAATATATTTCCTTTAGTTTTAAGTTCTTCCCACCATTTGAAGCCTGCAGATTTTCCTTGATAATCAAATGTTAAATTACTTTACTTATTCTACTTGTATACTCTGCATTCATATTTTTCTGAATCATGTTCTTTTTGAATAGTGTCTCTGCACATACATGATGTATACAGAAGAATTTTTACATCAATATAGTAGTTTAGCAACTATTTTCTCCTCTTTTCAGTTTTTAATAATCTCTGAATCCTCACATATATTTTTACTTATGTTCATACATGCATGGTAAGTTGAAGGGAATTACCTATGATCCTTTGATATGATTTTGAGAAAATTGCTAGGTTTTTAGAGTTCATGAATACTGTACAAATTTTCTCTTATATTTTTTGTGATTTTTTTCTTCGTGAGACTTACATACTCCTAAAGATCTAATAAAAAGGAAATCTGACAATATAGACTAAGTTGTAAACTCACATTGTAACACTTTGGTGAATGTCTCCTATGAGTACATAGTAATGAAGTGTCTCTGTTGTGTGTACTCCATGAGGCCACATGTGTCTGCCTTGTTTATTACTATATCCCAGGCATGACTCGGCTACCAGTGGCTAGATTTTAATAAATGATTGAGTAAATAAATGAGAGAATGAAGAATGATAGAATTTCAGAATGGATTTAAAAAATAATGTGAGAAAAAATCCTATGCATAAAGTAATATATCAAAAATGCACAATTAAACTTAGTGAAGAAAGGATAACATAGAGTAGAAAGGAGGAGGGAGGGAACTAGCAAAGAGAATCGAAGATTGCAGAAGATGGGATGGGGAGGGGAATCAAGGTAGAGGGATAAAGGGGCAGAGGATAATATTAATGTAAACAATGCAACTTCATGAGTAGATTGGAAAAACAGGGGAATATAAACCAAATATGCATTTGAGTTTTACTACGTATTAGTCAAAAAGTTCCATAACCTTGTTGATAAAAGTATAACCAAAAATGATGTACTAGTTGCATAATGGAAAAAAGCCAATGGTGTATTACTCTGTATCCCACCATCATTCACCAATAAAGAGAGGAAAACACATAAAAATAAAATAAAAAATAATATGAAGATGTTGAAGGCAAACCATGCTACTTCAACCAGAAATATAGACTTTTTCATTTTCAGTCAAGTCAGTTGGTAGAGCACTGCTCTGCAGCCTCTGAGGTCCCTGATTCAATTCCCAGCACCACAAAAATGGGAGAAGAATGTGGCAATCCACTCCTGAGGAAATCCTGAAACAATCAGCCATTGAAAACCCTATGAGGGTCGTTATGAGTCAGACATGATTCGAAAGCACTGAACAACAACAACAAGAAAAAGCCTGTTTTGTTATGGGTAGCAATAAGAGTGCTAACTAAATTTTGTACATTCATGACAATGGTGGTCTGTTTAAATATTTTATGAATTGATAAATACAGAAGATAGTGTATTGTTGTTGTTAGGTGCTGTTGAGTTGTATTCGACTCATACGACTCTCATAGGGTTTTCAATGACTGACTGTTTTGGGATTGCCTCGGGAGTGGAATACCATATCCTTCTCCCTTTTTGGGGGTGCAGGGAATTGAACTCGGGACCTCAGAGACTACAGAACGGCATTCGACCCACTGAGCTAAATCTCAGCCAAGTACTAACCAGGCCTGACCCTGCTTAGCTTCAGAGATCTGACAGGATTGGATGCCACAGTGCTACGGCTGCACACAAAGATAGTATGTAGATAATGTATATAGGTACTATTTAGTGAGGATTCTATATGTTATAGAATTATGTAGATATTAATATAGTAAGTATCTTTGGTTTAATGGTGATAGGTGATAAGAAATGTGAGTCTTTGACATTGAAATGAAGACAGGAAAGGGGGGAACTACCTCTCCCCTATTCCTTTTCTTTTCGTTCCTTTAGGAATTGTGTACAGCAATGGGTCCACTGTGATTAGCCTTATAATGGCAAATATATGTATTATATATTGAGCGTGAAAGTGTGCTGTATGGCTCCACCATTTCGAAGGTTCTCTTCATAGCCTCTTTCCTACTTTTCTTTCCTGTTTTAATCTTTACAAGTGATTGAAGATGTCTTTTTATTGTTTGTCCTCAGAATGGCTTCACTCCTTTATACATGGCTGCCCAGGAGAATCACATTGATGTTGTAAAATATTTGCTGGAAAATGGAGCAAATCAGAGCACTGCTACAGAGGTAAGGCTGTCAGCCCTAGTCTCAAGTTTTTCTATCTCAAGGTCCATATTCTTCATACTAGTTGCAAAGAATCTTCATTTTTTTATCTAAAATATACCAGGAATGTTCACATTACTACTATACCCTACAACAATAGGCAATAAATGGTTCAGGTTTGTGTACACAGTTAATAAATTTCTGCTTTCATTTTAGATACATGATGATTTACTCTTTAAAGACAAACAGACAGACAAAAACCAAGGGCCTGCTGTATAGCCCAGGCTGGCCTGGCACTAGCTATCCTCTTGCATCAGCATCCCTAGAGCTGAGGTTACAGGTGTGCACCCTGTGTCCCATAGCTTTCATTATTACATAAAATCATACTTCTGTCAATTTGACATACATTAGCTTTGGAGATCTTTATATTACTCTAAAATTAGATGACAGTAAACCCTACCCATCTCTTTTCATCAATATTTTATCTTGTTAGAATCTAGTATGATTTCTTGAAGGAATAATTTCTAACCATCAGAAAGAATTCATAAGTATTTGTGTTAGCATAATTTCTGGAGGAGTATATCTCCAAAGGCCTACAGCCATACCACTGTGGCATCTGATCCCATCAAATCTTGGAAGCTAAGCGGGATTGGGCCTGGTTAGTACTTGGATGGGAGATCGCCTGGGAACACTAGGTGCCGTAGGCTTGGGAGAAGGACCTGGCAACCCACTCCCCCAAAACAATCAGCCATTGAAACCCTATGAATAGCAGAGAAACACTAACAATAGTGTTTTGCCCATTGTATGTAGGGTCACTATGAGTCAGACACAGATTCTACTGCACCTAACAACAATAACAACATGTCACTAAAAATGCTATTATGAACTATGATATGACATGGGTGTGTACCATGGTTATGGAAACAACTGCGCAAAGTATTCAGTTGGTAGAATGCCATTCAATCAGTCTGGTGTCAAAGGGTTCACAACCCCTAGACAAAAGGAGTTGGAGAGGACAGGGATTCTTAGAACATCACTTTCCTTTCCTACACATGTAAACAGAATGTGCTTTCTATTTTGTATCTCATTTATGCATAGGCAGATTCAGGAGCAAGTCCTGTGGTTATCCAGAGCAGCTATTTCTTTTCTTTTCTTTCTTTTTTTTTTTTTTTCCGCTGTACTGGGGATTGCACCCAGGGCCTCACCCTTGCATGCTTTGCAAGTACTGTACCACTGGGCTGCACTCTCAGCCCCATTTTTTTACTTTTTGTGACAGGGTCTCAGCAGATTACACAGACTGCCTCTGGTCTTGAATTTGCGATCCTACTGCCTCTGCCTTCCAAGTCACTTGCATTACAGGTGTGCGCCACCACATCCAGCTCCAGACCAGTGATTTCTAAATGATGTTACAGAAACCCTTGGGGTCAGAGAGAATGCCTTGGGGGGTTCCTTGAAGTTTGGGAGTGGGTGACATGGGAGAGGCGAGGAAGAGAGCCCCATTGAAAAATGCCTGTCCTCACCTCTTCCAAACAGAGCGTGCCGGCTTTGTTTTTCCTAGTTCAAGTTTTATGGCCCCACTGATTAAATTTTAAAACGCTTGATCTGAAATGAAACATGGCTGGTAGATGCCTATAACTCAGAAACTATCTTAATTTTAATATTGGATATGGTTTCCTTTCCAGACAATTAAACCTTTAGGCAAAATAAACATGAACTCTCTTCTGTGCTGGATGGAAAGGAGAGGTCATTAGAACATATTAAATTAATTTCCAGTCCTTTTGGGAGGAAACTTTTTATGGAATAAGTCACAGTCAACTTCTGACAACTTTGCTGTTGTTGTTGTTGTTGTTAGGTGCCGTCCAGTCAGGTCCTACTCATAGCAGCCTTATGTAAAACAGAACAAAATACTCCCTGACACTGTGCCATGCCCAGTACTATGTCAGTGCTTCTCTACAATTCATAGGGTTTTCAGTTACACATTGTTTTTCAGGATTGTTTTGGGAATGAGCTGCCAAGTCCTTTTCCCATTTTTGTAGTGCAGGGGATCAAACCCAGGGCCTCAGAGAGCATAGTCCAGCACTCTACCAACTGAGCTAAACTCGAGCTTTTGACAGCTTATTCCCATTAAAATAAAATTTTTAAAAATTCCAAGAAATCACTATTAGCTGAACATAGTGGCGCATGCCTGTAATTTCAGCCACTTGAGAAACTGAGGCAGGAGGATCGAAGTTTCAAGGCCAGAGGTAGCCTATACAATGTAGTAGGACCCTGTCTCAAAGTAAAAAAGAAAAGTAAAAAGGAATGGGGGTGAAGCTTATTAGTAGAACACGTGCTGGCATGTGTGATACTCTGGATTCAACAGCCAGTACTACAAAGAAAGAAAAGAAAAGGAAAAGGAAAAGGGAAAGGAAGGGAAAGGAAAAGAAGAAAAGAGGGAGGGAGTGAGGGAGGAAGGAAGAGAGGGAGAGAAGGAAAGGAAAGGACGAGAGAAAGAGGGAGAGACAGAGAGGAGGAAAGAAAGAGAAAGAAAGAAGGAAAGAAAGAAAGAGAAAGAAAGAAAGAAAGAAAGAAAGAAAGAAAGAAAGAAAGAAAGAAAGAAAGAAAGTGAGAGAAAGAAAAGAAAGAGACAGGAAGGAAAGAAAGTGGGAGGAAAGGAAGGAAGGAAGGAAAGAAGGAAGGGTGGAAGGGAAGGAAGGGTGGAAGGAAGGAAGGGAGGGAAGGAAGGAAGGACAGACATTGGTATTAATGAGACCATGTTTCCTGTTTATAACTGGAAAATACAAGTGCCTGTTATGAAATGACTTCATACTCTGCATTCAATACACACAGATTTTACACTCTTGCCATATGATTTGGGCCTTTTGTCCTCTGAGACACTAATTCTGTCTGTGAGTGGCATATAGGTGCCCTAAAACAAATGTTGAGTAACAGAGACCATGTCTCTGAGAAAAATACCAAAATATGGAAACATGTTTTCTTCTTTTTCCTTGAAGGCAGAATCCTTGCCTTCAAGGTGAAGGTGCCAATCAGGTGAAACCTTTACTCATCAAACAGACTTCATGTCTCTAACATATGGTATAGATAAACTCAGTTCACTGACATTCTCTGCTGGCTCATAGCCTCTCTGGTCTAGACCTTTGCAGCATTTCAGTCTGGTTCCAAAAATATCCCTTTATGTTCATTGCCTCAGTAAAGTCCATATTATTCCAGGAGCTGCAGAAACTTAAAACCTCTGATTTTTCCCTCAGAAATGCAACTTTTGCAAATGGATCATATGGGGTTTTGTATCCTAGCTTAAACATCAATATACCTTATTCGTTTCATTTTTTAAAATTATTGAGTAAATAAAGTTAATTTTTCCTGATTCTATGTGTATAAACTTAATTTAATAAACCCCTGGACCTTAATGTTGTCAAGAAACATGTATATAGCTGAACCTGAGCCCATTCCCTTTTAAGTGTATTATTCTGTAAAAAATATATATATTTTGAGGGGGTGTGGTTGATTGCCATTTGATATAGCACTAAATATGTTCTATAGTCTCTTGAGCACATGTGCGACTCTGCCTAAAGGAGGCACTTACCCTGAACCGGTTGGTAGCTCTAATGTGTAAAAATTCATTATTAATCAAGACATTATTACTATTTTTTAAAAATCGGGTAATTACCAGATTATTCAATATGGCAGTGAAACTTAGGTAGGTGAAGGAGTGTTTAAAGTTTTAAAATTTCTCATAATTACACCAATTAGCATTGACAGATATCAATAAATACAAAATAAAGCTGCTGAACTGTATCACAGATTTCCTTTTCACAGAGTTAGTTGAGGTACTTGAACAAATCATTACAAATATTCAGGCTTCTCCCATGAAGTATAGATTACAATGAATTCCACAGGGGGAAATTCAAAGTTAATTTCTCTAAAGGGAGTTTTCTGTCCCACAAGTGTCATTTTTAAATTTTCTACTCTCTTCCTTCTTCCTGAATGTTCCCAATATTGAAAGCAAAATCTTAAATAGGTTCCATTCTGTGAGCAAATTCTTCAGCTCTAAGAAAAAGGTAAAGTTCACACTTGTTTAATATAAACTATCACAGTGTTTCCAGGCTGGGGTTTAGCTCAGTTGCTAGAGCACTGCTCTGCACTCTCTGAGGACCCAGGTTGGATCCCCTGTACTGCAAAAATGGGAGAAAGATGTGGCTGTCCACTCTCAATACAATCCTGAAACAATCAGCAACTGAAAACTCCAGGAGGGTTCTTATAGGTTGCTATGAGTCAGACACAACTCGATGGCACCTAACAACATCACAGTGTTTCCAGAGGTAATAAAATTAAATGTGTACATAATAACATGTTCATCCTTTCTTCATTCATAGAGTACTTAATTTGTGCCAAAGTAGTAAATTTAAGCTGTTTTTCATCTTCAGACAGTACATGTTTTACTTCTACACTCTGTAATGTGTTATATTTAAAATTCAAATCTCATTAAAAAGAAAAGTTAAATTCTTATAGTTGGTACTACATACACAAAACAACATACTTGAGGAAAGTTACTTTCCTTCAAAAGTCCATAGTTAGCATTTTAAAAATTATTTGAAACAAATTGAGTAGTAAGATTATGGTAAATTACCACTGTTTTTAGAATGCAATCTTCAAATGTATATCATATTGCCCTCATTTCTTCTCTTTATGAATGGAAACTTCTAAGATATATTTTCAAACTTGGGGGAATTGAGACTTTTACATAAACATAGCCTAATTTTTTTCTATTTGTTTATCACCTTTCCAGGAACTAAATACTTCTTTCTAAAGAAAATAATGGCTTTCCAAATTTTGTAGTATTGTTATCTATTTACTGCTAAGATCCTTCTAACTTTGCATTATCTGTGCAATTGTTTCTTTAGCTCCCTTTTTATGTTTAGTATTGAAAAGTTGATTTTTAAATACTATCTAGTGTACATAGTTTTATAACTAAATGATCTCAATAATATAAACTTCAACTGAGTACAAAATTAATGATTAGCCTAACTTATCAAAGAGTTTTAGATCACATTATATCATAAACTTCCAAAACTGGGTTGGTAATAGACCCTTCCATCCACACTGGTTATCATTTCTTCTAACCAATATGGAAGCATTTAGCAGCTTGCAAAGTTGACCACGTATTTTATTTTTCTGTATTGTCTGCCGATACTGATTCCTAGTAAGATTTGATTTCCATTCCTTCTATCCTTCTACTTTTTCCCCCACATAACAAAGCATTACATAGGGCTTGTTCTAATTTTTCTTTTCTCATTATAAACATATATTCATTCGGTCATACTCTTGATTCAGAACCATCCCATCTTGTATTTAGTATGCTTTGTAATGAAATAGAATTTTTTTTTAATATATGGAGTAGATATTAGGAAACCAAAGGAATTGAAATACTCCACAGTACAACTGACTGATTATAGTCTTCTTCTGATCTTCACATTAATGTTTAACCCTTTTGCTTGCCAGGCTTAATTATTCCTTTAAACTTTAGAGACACCATTACTTAGAGCTGAGTTGCAAACATACAAAAGTTAGTGGAAGATTTTTTTCCTCTTCTTGTATTTTCCCAGGATGGCTTTACTCCTCTAGCAGTGGCACTCCAGCAAGGACACAATCAGGCAGTGGCCATCCTCTTGGAGAATGACACCAAAGGGAAAGTAAGGCTGCCAGCTCTGCACATTGCAGCCAGGAAAGATGACACCAAATCTGCGGCACTCCTGCTTCAGAACGATCACAATGCTGATGTACAATCCAAGGTAAAAGCTGAATGCATTTGTGGACCGGAACTCTCCAGCGGGCAGATTGTTCCTGGGGGATGATAAAGAAATAGGCCATGATGATGATGCAAAATTACTTCTGGTCATGAAAAGAGATAAATTACATTCAGAGGTATTTCAGAAAGAAGGGGCCTATCAATTGGGTATAGTAACAAAAAATTAAATACTGGATAATTTTCTTTGATAGATGAGGCTCAGTTATTGAGATATTTGCTTCCTCACTCTATCTACAGGCATTAGTAGCAGAAAGAATTAGAAAAAAACTGTATTTCATAGTGTTTTGGGATTTTTTTCTTCATAGGCTGCATTTTGGATGTTGGAATAGTATCCCAATTGCAGTCAGCAGTTTGTTTCCTTACTATTACATTGTATAATATTTTCCCTCTTTTTCCCACACAACACTGCTTCAGATGATGGTGAATAGGACAACTGAGGTATAGTACTGTGGTTATACCAACATTTGCCTTGTTTTTATTTTTAGTTTTTTCCCAGTTAGAATAAATGCTCACTAATTCATACTAATGATTAAAATTCCATTAATGGGAAATCATTTAGAAAAATTTCCCCAAATTAAGCAAAATTGAGAATTCAAATATATTTAATATGACATTTGAAGTATTAAGAAATCATTGAAACTAGTTTATAAAGATAGAGCATGAAATGAAACTCCTCCTTCGCAGATATTTTAATGAGTGGGCTTTATTTACTCTTAACTTTTTGCAAAGATGATGTATACTCTTATTTTCTTAATGATAATTCTCTGACTTTAGGAAAGTGAACACTAGGGTGGTTTCTCTGTTATTATGTTTTATCTTTTTATCTAATTGCAGTTGCCCTTTTTTTCTGTATGCTTTTTTTTCTTTACCACAATGTTTGCAGTCAATAATGATATTGATCATATTAGGAACAAAGCAGTTGCTTTTTCTTGTAAGTCTTAAAATATTTGTTATGAAATCATTTTCCTTGTACCAAAGGAAGTCATATCAACAAGAACGTTAAGTTCAGAAGCCTCTCAGTATGGGGTGTGGGGCGTCTTTCCTTGGCCATTGTTGTAAAGAGGCACTAACACAAGCATTATTGAAAGTATATTATAAAAATTAATCTATACTCAAGTCCAAGTGACTTCTTGCACTATTTGTATCACTTCTTTTGTTTCATATCTGTGCATGAAACCTAAGTCACCAACAAACAGGTCCTCCTTAATTGCTTGGTGAACTTCTTCGAGGCTGGAATCTTAATTACGGATCTTAATATCTTTAATTTTTAGATGCTCTTTTAGTGATTTCTTATGATACATTTTGGAAAGCAATGATGGCGCTAAACATTGTGGTTCAAAAATAGAAGTTTGGATAGATTTGTATTGGGTTATAAATATTTCTTTGAACATAATAGAGTAACAAGAAGGGAAACTCTTTCATCTATAATCTAATAGAAGGGAGAACTGTCTCCCATCTCCATATTATTCAGGAAAGAGTCCTCTAAGAGGGCTTATGCCAGCATAGTGCTGATCCAAAACTCACAGCCTCAGGCATTATCATGGATGGTTAATGAGGATATGTCAAAAAATTAGTTTATTTTTACAAATGAGGAAAATAATCTTATTATACTTGAATAATTTGGAAATGATTCACTAGCCATCAGTATGTTTTTCTGACATTAAATTACAATTGAAATAATAGAAATACGTTCAGGATATGTCTGGGTAACAGGAAGTGTTAAGATAAAATGAAAAAACTCAATTATTTTTAAAATCTAAAAGTTTGACATTTTATGAAAGAATAGATTATAGACTGATTTTTCCCTTCCATTTTGACATGAATATTTGACATCACTTACACACAAAATAAAAATATTTTGACCACAGTTGTGGGGCTTGGATTAATAGTTATTACTCTTATTTTATGTCTTGCTTCTCTGTAGTCAGAAATTTTTTGCAGCTAATGCAACTAATAGCACAGAAAAAAATTCTATTACATAAGTTATATGTATGCTTATTTGGGAGACTTTTTAAAAAATCACCAAATTCTATGTATCAATTCAATAGCAAAACAATGGTTGTTACATAGAAAATATTTCTCAAAAGCAATATGGTGTACATCAAAGTTCAGGTAGAACAGAGGAATAGAAAATAACCTGAAACCTGCAAGATGTGATATCCAATTAATTATCTGTTTTTCCCATACTCTTTTATTAAGCATAAAAATTATAGTAAGGAAAATTATCAGATCTTTGTGCACTTTAACAAGAAAAGAATTTATATATGTCTATTGTGAAAGTAACATAAATTTCTAACTAAATTTTCATCAGAAAAAGAAATGAAAGAAAATACACTTTTCTTCATTTAAGATTTTCAGATGTCATTTTTAAAATATGAGAGTAAACAATTCTCTAATGGTGTAATTTGATTGGTTTAATCACATTTTATTTCATTGACAAAATTTTGTTTAATACTCATTGGATTAAGTTGAACTTTTTTCTTTATTTCATATTTATATTGATACCACATATACTGTTTAATTGTTGTTTTTAAATTCTTTTTCCACTATAAAACATAGTCTGTCTAGTCAGTTGTGAAAGAGAATAGAAATATCATGGCAGTGTAAATGATATGGCATAAACTATACATCCTTTGTGAGAAATTTTGACTATATTTTTACATTTCAAAGATATAATACCCACTAGTGCTATTTTTAAAACAGGAACAAAAACACTGGTTTTTGACTTTCTGTAGAAAAAAATTTATTCATAATTATGTTAATCCTATGGTTGAAACCTTTTGTTGTTTGATCATATTCTGTTTTTCTGTAATATGCTAAACCAACTGAAGAAACATGGTTGTATATAAGCAAGTATCATAAGCAGATAAGAGTTATGGGAATTAAAAATAATGTTACCAATAAATGTAGAATATTTGTTCAGCACTTTATGTAACTATTCACCACCTTATAGCACTAAAATATAAAGAGTCTTACTAAATCATTTGTTATCTGAATTGTGTTGCTCATGTACTAGGTAGACAGTTACCATGTGATTTTCCTCATTAATTCAGCCACTTCAGTATATAGAGGTGAAACACTTCATTGACTGTCTTTTTTTTCCTTTCTTTCCATAGAGTGGCTTTACCCCTTTGCACATAGCTGCACATTATGGAAATGTCAATGTGGCAACCCTTCTTCTAAACCGGGGAGCTGCTGTTGACTTCACAGCCAGGGTATGGATTAAAATAGTTTCTCATCTTAGACAGTAGTACATGGATATTTTAAGGAAGTAAATAAGAACACCAATGGCTTTCTCAAAGCCTTTATTTTTATTTTTCCTTTTTCTTGGACCTTTCTAAAGATTCTAGATTTTCCTTTTTCCTTCAAATCACAGGAAGTTATCATAACCCAACAAACTGAAAAATCAAAATGTTGTAAATTCACTTGTACACAAATCATTTCAGTTGGTAAGGAGGCTAATTTTGACAGGAGTTTGAACAGTTATATTTAAAGATCATGCCACAAATCATGAATGATCAGCTCCAAGTTAATAAACAATGAAAATGTTAAAACAATAACCACAAAAGTGTAGGTAGTAGGTAGTAGTCTTACAATAAGAGAGCAAGCAATTTGACAGGTATTGCTTTGTTTGTTTGTTTATTTTTCTTAATGAATTAAGAATGTATTCATGATGAGTCTTACTAAAATACATAAAAAGATAGTACAAGGAATTCTATATTTAATTGTATGTTTTTGCTGGAAAGAATTTATTTACATGATAGCTGTAAAATTCACATACATGTAGTATTTAATATGAATCAGTTAATGCAGTATTTAAACTTTCAAAAAAATATGGCACACAAAATATCAGCTACAAATCCTTGTCATAATGATGACACATAATAGCTAATAAAATAAATATAATTTGTGCATACACTATTTTTGTACTGCTTTTGTTTCAGTCTTCTGTATTGAAATTGTATTGTGCTGTTTTCAAGTAATTTCACATACTGAAATATCAAGAAAACATTTTTAAGAATCATTTTTCCATCGGGTATTGATATGTATATTTGTTTTATATTTTTAAGCATAAAAATCTTTGAGACTCCAGATCCATTAAGTGCAGGAGGGTAATAGAAACAAAGCCTTCATACTAAACATCTGTCTTAGGTAGAGTGTGGGGTTTTGTTTCTAGTACACAAAAGCTCTCCCTCTGTCTCTTGACTTGTGGTTGTTGTTAGGTGCCCGACTCATAGCGACCCTCTGTACAACAGGGGAAACACTATTGTTCATAGGGTTTTCAATGGCAGATTGATTTTTGGGAGTGGGTTGCCAGGTCCTTCTCCTAAGCCTACAGTATCTGGCGTTCCCTGGCGGTCTCCCATCCAAGTACTAACCAGGCCTGACCCTGCTTAGCTTCTGAGATCTGACGGGATCGGATGCCACAGGGCTACAGCTGCAGGCGTCTCTTGACTATAATGGGTATATTCAGTGCATATATTGTAGTTATTGATGAAGTTACATAGTTTTATTCCATTTTTCATTCTGTGACAATAGTACTTTGTGGTTTGTGCGCTTCTTTGGTCCTTAAAAATAAAAAGCATTGAAACCATAGAAACTGTGTGTCAAATTGCCACAAAAATCACGACCTCCTTTGTGCTGTTTAATATGAAATCCTTGCCATCATGCCCTGTCATTTCCATCTTGTTCTGTTTGGTCTGCCCATGGTATAGAATGGAATCACTCCTCTCCATGTGGCTTCCAAAAGAGGAAATACAAACATGGTGAAGCTCTTACTGGATCGAGGAGGTCAAATCGATGCCAAAACAAGGGTGAGTGTCTCTGTCCTTTCAATTTCCTACCATAATTATTTGTTTGTATCCTCTTAGCAGGCACCTTATAACACTAGTTGGTAAACACTGATAGTGTGTTTTCAGGGAAATTGCTTCTTGGATTTGATTTAACTCTCATTTAATATTTAAAGACTTCATATCATAAAACAAAATTACTACTTGCTCATAAATGCCTGCAGAAACAGAATGCTAGGCCCTTGTGGTAGTTTTTCAAGTTTTTCTTATTGGGTTTCTGGGAACAAAGATCAAAGATTGGACTTACACATATCTCTTTTGCGTAGTTATAAATATCAAGATCCAAATTGATTAGCATATATGGTATTAGAATATGAGAATGTGGCTTTAGATAAAATATTTTAATACATATTGAAAATCTTTCACTTCTGACTATTCATTTCCCAGGTTATTTTTCTTAAGTGGTTGAGCTGTATTGATCTGAGAAAGATTTGTCATTATGCTTATGGAAATAGAGCATATTTCCAATAAAGTGGAAAGTGTGCTGTTATTGTTGTTAGGTGCTATAGTATACTGTCACTTATATCATCTTGGTAAACATGATGTCTTTCATTGATTTCAAATTTCTTAAGTAAAATATTACTCTAAGTGTTTAGTTTACTCCAAGTAAATAAGATGATATGATAGGCAGTAGAGTCCAGTTGTTAAAAGTGCAGATTCTGAAGGCAAGCTGTCTGATTTCAAATCCTACTTGTGTCATTTACTAAGCTGGATAATGTTGGCAGGTTTCTGAGCCTCTGAATTTAAGCTAATAATAGTATGTACCCTATAAGGTTATGTGAGAATTAAATTTTAGCTATATTATTTGCCTTTTAAAAAAACCGTGGAGTGGGTAAATTACGTAATTACTCATAATTTTTTGTAATATTGCTGACTTTATATGTGATTATTTGCTTAAACATATGCCTAATATTTTAATATTAGGTATTTGGGTAGACTTGGTGAATCATAGATTCCAGCAAAACTTTAAACATTTTTGTAATGTAAAAGTGTTGAAATATGTGGTATAAAAGTTATATGGATATGAAAGATAGAATGTGTCCCTTGCAATATTTTCTCATTAATTCTGGGACTTCATATTCTCACAGTACAAGCAATAAAGATCAAATCTAGTTCCCTTACACATGTTAAGGCTAGTAAATACTTTTTAATAAACCTTATCATTTTTAACCTTCTGGGATCTATACCACTGCCAGATTCTAAGCTCTGGTTTTTGATGAATTCATAAAATGTTATTTGTAAAGTACCATTTCTCTAAGATACTTGGTCCAGAATGGCTATGTCACATCGTGTGGGACTTCTGGAGTGGTTTGATTTATCTGCCAAGATCTTTGTTGTGGTATCAGTGTCTTTGCATCAGAGTGTTATATGGACTTACCCTTTGCTTTGTTAGCATGCCACTTCCCTTACCATACTGTAGATATGCATAATTTGAAATTGTATGCACAGTGCTACATGCTTTTCTTACTTGTTCTTAATATTTGAAGGAAAGAATATCTCTACATTACTATGTTACTACCATCATTACTAATGGGTTGGAGTTTAGCTTGGCTGGTAGATTGCTGCTCTGCACTCTCTGAGGCCCTGGGTTCAATCCTCCGCACAACAAAAATGGGAGAAGGACCTGGCAACCAACTCCCAAAACAATCCCAAAACAATCAGCCAGTGAAACCCTGTGAACAGCAGAGAAAGCACTGACATAGTGCCAGATATTGCAGTGTCAGGGAGAGTTTTGTTCTGTTGTACACAGGGTCACACTATGAGTCAGATTCAATTCAAATGCACCTAACAACAACAACAACAACAACATTACTAACATATATTACTAACACAATTTCTCCCTTATTCTGACCTTTTGGTTTCTACTGAGATTCTCTAATTGAGATCACCAATGCAAAGACAGCATTTTATAAATACAAATTTATTTTTATCTTGGCCAGTGCCTTAAGGATGCATATTGCTTTTATTAATGCTTTCCTGTAGTATTCATTCATTATGGAGGTAGTTGATTTTGTTTGTATTGATCATCACAAAATTCTCTTAGTTCTTTAAAAGATGCTCTAATTTACATGTCTCACCTAAATTGCCCATACAATTAAAAGACTCCACATAGTCAGTTTATTTTCATAAAAAGAGTACTAAGAAATGAAGAGAAATGGATTCTTATGGTATTTATGCCATTAACTAATTGTCCTTGAGCATCTTAACAATCAAGTGTAAGCACTGGGAACAGAATTTTGGACCATCTTTCAAAATCCAGTGTAGCCAGTAGATACAGCAAATAAACTGAATTTCATTCAGGGATTTAAAAAGAGAAAATAAATGTTCTGATGTGTACACTGTGTGGGCATTCTGTCCTTTCATTCTTTCAGTTGATAGTTATTGAGGTCCTACTTAGCTCCATGAGCCTGGGAGGTACAACAGTTAACAAGATGGATTAGTTCTTTGTACTCACAGAGATGCAAGTTGCCAGTACCCAATGGATTTGGGTTAGCAGTGTGCTGGTAAAAGTTTAATAACAGGTTCTCAAAACATAATGCAACACAAAAAAAGCCTTGACTTGTAGCCTTTACCTTTGAAGATTCCTACAGGGGAAATATTTCCACCATGGTCAATTTAGAGCTACTAACAAGATATCATTAAATTCAGAATTGGGAAGAGATGTGAGGTGGGGTATGGAGAGAGTTTGTATTAACTGACTCTGTTAGGTGCTGTCAAGTCGAGTCCGACTCATAGAGACCCTTACAGGGTTTTCAATGGCTGACTGTTTCGGGATTGCCTTGGGAGTGGGTTGCCATGTCCTTCTCCTATTTTATGGTGCTGGGAATCAAACTCGGGACTTCAGCGACTGCAGAGCAGTGCTCTACTAACTGAGCTAAATCCAAGCCCTTAATTGACTCTAGGTTGTATTAATTGACCCCAGAACATTCCAGGATTAGATAGATATAATATTGAATGGTACTGGGATGATTTTTTCCCCTGTAATTTAACATACTTCCTCATCTCTAAGTAGTAGAGTCTTAAAAGCATTATTAGATTCTTTCCAACCTGGCTATAGCTAAAAGAGCTATATCACTCTTACCCATAGTAGGAGGTAAAGATTGAAATCAAGGACTGTGCTTTGGAATTAGGAGGCCAACTTTGAGCCTATAATATTTGATTAGTAAAACAATAGAATACAGTCTGCTTTTATCCCTTGAACATATACTTTTTTTATTAGAAATTTTTAATGTACATCATAATGTGATTCATTTTGACATGCTTTTCATTGTGACAATTTTCATATATGCAGTTTGATAAACATTATTCATATAGGTTACCCCTTACCCTCCCCTATGCTTCCCCCACTCCCCCCCCTTCCCATCTAAGTTTCCCATCCAAGTCTTCTCTATC
>VMDO01001750.1:147472-193163 GCA_007922755.1 Pedetes capensis
AAAATGGCTATCCTACCAAAAGCAATCTATAGATTTAATGCAATACCCATTAAAATTCCACTGACTGACTTTACAGAAATAGAAAAAATGATCCAAAAATTCATATGGAACCACAAAAGACCACGTATAGCCAAAACACTTTTAAGCTGCAAATCTAATGCAGGTGGAATCACAATCCCTGACTTCAAACTTTACTACAGGGCAGTGGTTGCAAAACCAGCTTGGTACTGGCACAAAAATAGGCCCAAAGACATCTGGAACAGAATAGAAGACCCAGAAATACCTCAACACACCTATAGCCACCTTATTTTCAACAAAGGAGCAAAGCAAGTAAACTGGAAAAAGGACAGCCTCTTCAACAAATGGTGCTGGGAAACATCGTCATCCACATGCAGAAAAATGAAAGTGGATCCGCATCTCTCAATATACACGAGAGTTAACTCAAAATGGATAAAAGAGCTCAACATAAAACCAGAAACTTTAAAACTTATAGAAGGCAAGATAGGCAATACACTCCATCATATAGGCATAGCAAAGTATTTCCTTAATAGGACTCCAATTGCTCAAGAAATTGCAACAAGAATAGATAAATGGGATCACATGAAATTAAAAAGCTTCTGCACAGCAAAAGAAACAATTAACAGAGTCACGGAAACCTCCACAGAATGGGAAAAAATCTTCGCATTTTATACATCTGACAAAGGTCTAATTACTAGAATTTATAAAGAACTCAAGGAAAAAAAACCCCAAAAACCAAACAACCCAATACACAAATGGGCAAAGGAACTGAGTAGACAGTTCTCAAATGAAGAGGTCCATAAAGCCATGAAACACATGAAAAAATGCTCAACATCCCTAGCCATTAGGGAAATGCAAATCAAAACAACTCTGAGATTTCACCTCACACCAGGAAGAATGGCCAAGATCAATAAAACAAACAACAACAAATGCTGGCGAGGTTGTGGGGAAAAGGGAACACTCTTACATTGTTGGTGGAGCTGTAAATTGGTGCAACCACTGTGGAAATCAATATGGAGGTGCCTCAAAATACTAAAAATAGATCTACCATATGACCCAGCTGTAACACTATTGGGAATTTACCCAAAGGGAGATGGGTCATCATACCACAGAGACACCTGCATCTCCATGTTCAATGCAGCGCTTTTCACAATAGCAAAGATATGGAATCAACCAAAGTGCCCTTCAACAGAAGAATGGATAAAAAAAACCTATGGTATATATACACAACGGAATACTATTCAGCAATCAAGAAAGATGAAATAGGGTCATTCGCAGCAAAATGGATGGAATTAGAGAAAATCATTTTAAGTGAATGAACACGAGCTCAGAAAGAGAAACAACACATGTTCTCACTCATATGAGGGAGCTGATTCAAAATTATAAGAAGGAAAAATCCCACTCAAAGGTCGGATCATAATAAAAGGGGGGGAGGGAAGATAAGAATGATGTCAATATAAATGGACTAGAAATTGCATGTAATTGTTCTAACAAAATAAAAACAAAGACCACTACAGGAAAAGTTTCTATCTTAAACAGAACTGGAACCCAAGGACATATAGAAAAATACTACTAAGTAAAAGATAGAGAAGACCCTTGAACATATACTTAAAAATAAAAATGTTTCTTTTGACGACTATTTTAGATACTATATCATCTATATGTGGAATTTTAAAATAAATAAACATTATTCTTTCATTTTTTTGTCATAGAGTTCTCTAGGAATCAAATTAGTCACCAATATTCAGAATTTAGTATACCCTATCAGGAAGTTTCCCTTGATCTTCTCATTATTTTTCTAATTTATGAGGTTTACATTTTCTGGAGAAGAGCAAGATCTATAGGGGATTTGGAGTACTTAAGAACAAATCTTAACCACAGTTTCTTCCCCAGTCTCCTCACCATTTTGGCAATTATTGACAAATTTCCTACCTTATTGGCTTTCTCAACATTACTAGGCTCTTCCTGTGAAATTCTGGAATTTTTTAACCAGAACTCCTTACTGGTATGTTAAAAATCCTCAGTTTAATGTTAAAACATAAATTTTATACCTAGTTAAAAATGAAATCATTAATTGAGGCTTTATTAAGGGCATTGTTCTATCTTTTATTTTTAAGCTTATTTATTGTTTAAATTTGGATGTCCTCTATGTAAGGATTATGTTTAAGATATTGAAATACATATTTCAATGCAAACAATAAAAGTATACAAAGAACACTAAAAAAAATAAGACATCAGAGAAAGGACTTACCCTTGCTACTTGTTATTGGATATAATAATTAAAGTGGTAACAATAATGGCTACCAGTTGTCATATACATATGATGTTCTAGGGACCCTACTAAGCATTATACAAATATCATCTTATTTCATCTTCATAACAGGTTGTGAAGTATTGTTTTCTTGATGAGAAAATATGGAGATCATCATTTGAGAATTAGGCTACCAAAAGGAAAAATGAGTTTTAGCACAGTTTTGTAACATGACCTAGGACACACATTTTAGTTATCAGCATTTTTATGGTAATAAAAGGACTTTAGGATCCACTATTAGAAGAATGACCTAAGCATAGAGGGAAGAAAGGAAAAGGTAAGAGGGAAAAATGGTTGTAAAAAAGCTAACATTGTGAGTTACCAGCTAGACAAATGACATTTCTCTAATGTTGGGTGACAGAATTTCAGAATTATCAATATCCTAGTGACTAGCACATTAAGTGTGGATTAACTGATTCTAGGGAAAAAAAGGAATACCAGGAAGGGGACTCTGGAGAGGAAAAACAAAAACAAAAACAAATAAACCAACAATAAAACAGCCTTCAAGCACAGGATTAAGAATTTAAGTAAAAAGACTATAGAACACAAACCTGGGCAAGCACCCTGCATACAACAGGTGAAACACTATTGTCAGTGCTTCTCTGCTGTTCATAGGGTTTTCAATGGCAGATTGATTTTTGGGAGTTGGTTACCAGGTCCATCTCCCAAACCTACAGCACCTAGTGTTCCCAGGCAGTCTCCCATCCAAGTACTAGCCAGGCCCGACCCTGCTTAGCTTCCAAGATCTGACGGAATCAGATGCCACAGGGCTACAGCTACAGGCATAAATGTAATATCCAGAACTAATTAATTCCTTATCTTTCCTTGATGCTATAGTGAATGTTCTCCATAAAGGTTCTATTGCTACCCTGAGAGTACTTTGCAAGTTTCAACAGGTTTACACAATGAGTATTTCACATAATTCACAGAAAAGAGTAGTCTACATTTTCTAAAAGCCACACAAAGCAGCATCCCCTCCTTCATGGCTCATGCAAGACTGCATGTTGAACAGGGAAAGAAAAAGCCATCCCTATTTCATGTCATGAAGCTGATCCTTGGCGAGAGTGGCCCATGGTGTATGATCTGAGATCGGCCCTAGTGCTCCGTAGCTCCAGAGTCCGTGCCCTACATCCCTGCACAGGTGGCCTCCATTCACTGTGTGGGATTTCTTGAACTCTAGATCTCAATAAAGCTCTCACCAAAAAACAAAATTGAGAAATCATGCTGTATCAAATTATTTTATAACTTGAATAGCAGCATGCTGTCAAGTTCCACAAGGATACTGTTACTGAGATACAAAAGCACAATCATTTCAACCATGTTAAAACCATGTTGCCTGCAAAAGTTCCTCTTCTCACGTCTATCTGGAAAAATTTAAAAACAATGTGACATTCCAGTCACAATAGTTAAAATTCCCTTTTGCTGGAAAGGCAGTCTTTTCATGCTAATTCTCAGATACCTGAAACTGCAAGACCCATTTCAGTTATTCAGTATCTTCCTACTAGCTAAATGGATTTAACAATGCAAGGAGGCATGCTCATTCAAGGTCCTAGCCAAAAAGAGAAGGCATGTCAAATTTGATAACTTGATTAGATATTTTGAAAGGTCCATTTACAGTACTTTTGGTGACACTGTCAAGCAGGCACAATGACCAGGGTAGCATCCTGGGAGTAGTCCCTGCAGGGCACATTATCAGTCGGAGACCTGAAAGGTAAGAAGTAGAAGAGGCTCCCAAAACTTCAAAGGAGAGAATGATGTGGACAGGCTGCCTTGGCAGGAGGGGAACCTCAGTAAAGACCCACTGCCAGATCTGGGAGATCCTTCAGAGAGTCCTTTCCATGTCTTGCTACCTTTCTTAGTGGCCAAACCCAAGCAGAAGCCAGACCTCAAAGTGGCCCACTGAGACAACCTCAAGCAGGCAGGCTGTCAGGACCCAGTGCAGGACCTACTGTCAGGAGAAAGGTAGAGTGTGCGTGGGGAGGGGAAAATGAAAAATAGCACTGAGATGCCAGAATGTTGTACCAGAGAGAATGGTATATCCCTGCGGGATCATTTTTCTCCTGGCATACCATGGGAAGATAGTATAGCAGAGACACAAAAGATATGCCCTTAGATTTCTGTATAGATCAGAAGCTCTGAGTCCTAACTGCTCATTGTGCTTCATTTTTTTCTGATTGCTACCCACCTTCTCTACTTTCCTTGGAATAATCTCCGTTTTTTCCTGATGCCTCAAATCATAGTGTTAATTTATACATTAAGGATTTCATTGGTCTGTTGTTGCTTCTCATTGTTCCTTACAATGATTTTGCTTTGTGTTTTGCCCATTCCCACTCACTTTGCTTTTTGGCCCTGCAAAAAGGAAGCCTGCAGCCATACCACTGTGGTGTCCCATCCTGTTCGATCTCAGAAGCTAAGCAGGGTGGAGCCTGGTTAGTACTTGGATGGGAGACTGCCTGGGAACATCAGATGCTGTAGTCTTGGAAGAAGGACCCAGCAACCCACTCCCAAAAAGCAGTCATTGAGAACACTATGAATAGCAGAGAAGCACTGACAATAGTGTTTTGCCTGTTGTACTTAGGGTTGTTATGAGTCAAACACCAACTCAACAGCACTTAACAACAACAACAACTCTAAAGGGAAATAAAATAAAGATTTAGACATGGCTCCAAAATCAGAAGCTACCCCCAAAGTATTAAAGTCAGAAAATTTTATAGACATGACATACAGTTGTGCACACTTTTTGAAAGAGTTTTAATTCTATTTATTAATAATAAATTTCATCTTTGGGAAATGATATAAGCTTTAGGTACTGAAAAATATGTTGGAGTTCCTTGTAAAAATCTGAAAAATAACCTCTTTTTACAAGCATCAGGGTATAAATCAGGAAAATTTATTATAGTAGTGACAGTTCAAGAGAGCATGTATATGGACAAATTAGACTGAAATAATTTTTAGATAAAAGTTGAGTTAGGACAACCAAAACAAACAGCATAATTTAATATACTCCCTGGTTGTGACTATAAGTGAGTAGGGCTTTAAAGTTCAAAAAGTGCAGCACACTCTACTTTTCCATCTTGTTGGATATGCAAACTCATGACTAGAAGTCAGTTACATTCCCATGAACCTCCATTTGTGGGATCTGTCTCCCTTCCTTCCTCTCTCTGTCTTTCTATCAAGATCTCTCTGTTTTGTTTTCTCTGTTGCTTGTCTCCTTTTCTGTCACTTAGTGGCCATTCTATTACTGATAGACTTTAGGAAGCCCTCTGTTTGCAGTGCCAATAGTGCAATCTTGGTTTTAAAAAGAAAAAAAAATGAACTCAGGTCTAACTCTTTAATTCCTTTGCCAGGACGGGTTGACACCACTTCACTGTGCTGCACGAAGTGGGCATGACCAGGTGGTGGAACTTCTGCTGGAACGGGGTGCTCCTCTGCTGGCAAGGACTAAGGTGTGTTGCTATGAGTTAGATGGGCTCTAGAATACTCTTTAAGTCACTTTTTGGTCATCTCTTTTCTTCTTGAAATTAAAGTGTCAGCCTACTGGTTACTAGGTACTCAATATGTATATTCTAGAAATGAGAAATATGTATCAAAATATTTAAAAATTGTTAAAATGAACAAATATATGCGTTAAGATGTGCTCAATGTATATGTCTAGGTTCTTCCTATATTTTTACCTTCTTTTCTTACTGCAGATGAAAACTTGAATATAACTATATTATATATGAATAGGTTGTTATATAAAAATGAGAACCATCTTTTAGATTCTATGAATCTAGATTTTTATGTTCTCTGAGACAACTATAAAATACATATGAAGCCAGGTAATATGGTTCATGTGTGTAGTCCCAGCATCTTGGGAGGCTGAGCCAGGAGGATAGCAAGTTTGAGGAGGGAGGCAGCCTGGGCAATTTAGAGAGAGTCCATCTTAAAATAAAACTAAGTACAAAATTTAAAAATAATAATAAAGGGCCTGAGAGGGTGGCTCAGTAGAAGAAGACCTGCCTAGCAAGTTGAAGACCCCTGTTGTTGTTGTTGTTGTTAGATGCTGTCGAGTCGTGTCCGACTCATAGTGACCCTCACAGCGGTTTCAGTGGCTGATTGTTTCTGGATTGCCTCAGGAGTGGGTTGCCACATCTCTCTCCTGCTTTTGCAGCACTGGGAATTGAACTCAGGACCTCAGAGACTGCAGAGCAGTGCTCTACCAACTGAGCTAAATCCCAGCTGAAGACCCCTAGTACTACAAAATAAATAAAGAAATAATTGTGTGTGTGTGTGCGTGTGTGTGTGTGTGTAACGAAGTCAATCTTTAAAGATGTGTCCTACTAGCCATAAAAAGGTGGCTTCAAATCAGAAATATATGAAGAGAAATAAATTATTTGCATTATTTTCATTCTCATATGTGTGAATGTTATAAAAGTCTGCTTTTAAAATGCAGTATTTTAGATGAAGGTAGTGGTACATGTCTGTAATCTCAGCACCTTGGGAGGTTGAGATAAGAGAACTCTGAATTCAAGACCAGAGGCATCTTGTGCAACTTTGTGAGACCTTGCCTCATATTAACAATAAAAAAGGAGCTGAGGGTGCAGCTCAGTGGTAGAGCACTTGCTTGGCATGTTTGAGGCCTTGGTTCAATCCCTCAGTATTGAAGAAAAAAAAAAGCAACATTGGGGCTGGGTAATGCCAAGATAATTATGGGAAATTTTGTTGAAGAGACACTACAATTCAAATAGAAATAACATTTTAGACAGTTCTTGTTACAATCAATAAAAAACATATATCAAATTGAGAATATGCATATGCACTCTTCCATAAATCATGAAATGATCTCGTTTGCACAGTTTGCCTGTAATTCTCGTATCACTAATGAAGACCAGGGATTCCCTCAAGGGGACTTTTTTTAAGTGACTTTCCAGATGTCATTCAGATGCAAGGATCCAGTATAAAGTATCCATGATGAAATGATTATATTCACTCATTCATGCATCCATCTATCCTCAATTGAGAAGCTATGTTTTCCAGGCAGTGTTCTTGTCATTAAAGGACTATCAAGATGAATATTTGTTGTTGTTGGGTGCCATTGAGTTGGATCTAACTCATAGTGACCCTATGTACAACACAATGAAACACTGCCCAACACGATTATCATGCACATGATCTTTTTATGTTTGAGCCTATTATTGGAACCACTATATTTCTTCTCATTTTGAGTTGTTCCACATCATTTAAAGGAGGTCCCAGGGGCTTTACTCAATTCTCATTATTAAGGTTGACTCTACTTTGAGGAGGCAGCTCTTCCCCAGTCATTTCTTCAATGCCATCCAGTCTGGGAGGGGCTCATTTTCTGCTTCTATATGTGACAGTGCTTCTCTGCTATGCATTGGGTTTTCAACGACTAATTGTTTTGGGTATGTGCTGTTGGGTCCTTCTCCCTAGTCTGTCTTAGTCAGGAAGCTCAGCTGAAACCTGTCCATCATGGATGGCCCTGCTGGTATCTGAGGTACTGGTGGCATAGCTTTCAGCATCATAGCAATCCACAAGCCCTCACAGCACAATAAGCTGATAAATACATGGAGTATCAAGATGAATAACCCACCTAAAATATATTTTTAAGAAGTTTAGAAATAATTTGCTGGGTGCAGTGGTGCATGCCTATAATCCCAGTGGCTCGGGAGGTGGAGGCAGGAGGATCACCAGAGGCAGTCTGTATAACTTAGAGAGACCCTGTCTCAAAAAGTAAAAGAAAATGGGCTAGGGGTGCAGTTCAGTGGTCCAGCACTTGCAAAGCAGGCAAGCGCAAGGCCCTGGGTTCAACCCCCAGTACTGCAAAAAAAACAAAAAACAAACAAACAAAAAAACAGTTTAGAAATAATTCTGAAAAGTTGAGCTCTGTGCAGGGTAAGGAAAACCAGGTTTGAGTAAGATGATGCTACTGTCCCATGGTGGAATAGGTGGACAATAGCAGACTTTTTTCCCTTTCTCCATAACAACTCTCAGTTTTGAATCACCTATTATTCCTCCTCGAAGCAACTCCTCCTCATGCTTTGAAAGTTCTAGCTCTCAGCAAACTGAATCCCCACCAATTGTAGATTGCCATTTGGAAATCTCAATGTCTTTAATGATCTTCATAAGAGCAGTAGATGATTCTTCTAAATGACCTCAGTATAATAACTGTAAATGGCCCATAATTTCTGTTTCTAATCTCTGACCACTCCTTCTGTGTTTTAGCTTGCTCTCTCTAGAATCCTAATTCTAGAAATTCTTTTATTCTGCTGGGATTTTCAGACATAATTTCATTCTCTCCTTCCTTCCCTTGGGCCCTCAGCTCTGCCCCATGGTGCATTCAATGATCATTTATATCACTCCCTTGTCTATTCACACACTTCCAGCATCTCACTCTGATTAACTCTAACTTACATTCATGGATGTGAATGTGGAGACCATGACTTGGCTTATTTTAAATTCATTATCATTAATCTTGCTTCTTTTTCTTCAAACTTCTTAGATTTCTTCCCTCTTCTTCACTTCCCACAACTCTGAGAAAATTGAAGAAATGAGAAGTGAATTTCCACAGACTCCCACCTTCCTATCTGTCCAGTTACATGAACCAGAGCTTGTTTGGTCTGTGTTCTCACCTGTCACTATCATCTGGCACAAATTCTTACTCCTGTCTTTTCAAAACACTTTCCTTATTTGTCTTCTAGGACATTGTATTTTTCTGATGCTCCTTCTGTTTTTCTAGCTTCCACTTCTGAGTTCTCCTTTTAGTTCTTCTCATCTCTCAGGCCTCCATGTGTTAGGACTTCCAAGCTTAGCCTTTGAGTCTTCTCTCTGTCTTTCTGTACTCTTCTCTACAAAATCTCATTCAGCTCATCTTTAAACAGTGCCTACATGCTGATGATACACAAATGTATATTTCCAGAATTCTATGTCTTCATATCAACTCACCATGACTGCTTGGATATCTACAGGGCACTCAAATTAAGTTCAAAACCAAGCTCATGATATTCTTCCCACTCCAAAACTTACTTCTACAGTCTTTCTTTTCTTCATTCATGGCCATCCCTTTCTTTCAATTTCTCAGATTGAATACCTTGTATCATGCTGGACTCTTTCTCACTCTCCACAGCCTGTTACCAAACCCTATTACCTCTTCCTTCCAAATGTGTTATTAAATTAGCAGATTTGGAATAGTCCCATAAGCACCACACTGGTCTAGGTCACCACTCTTCCTGGATGACTGAAAGAGTCCCATAATTGGTCTCCCTTCTTTAGCCCAGTCTGTTCTTAACACAACGACCAGGATAATCCCACTACCGTGACCCTTCCAATAGCACTTCATCTCTCTCTCTCCAGGTAAAAGCCAAAGCCCCTATACTGACTTACATACAAGGGCTCTCACCTCTCTGAATTCCTGCTCTTACTCATGTTCCTAATTCACTTATTTTAACCACATTCTCCTCCTTACTGTCTGTTGGTCCCAACCCAACCTTTTGCACTTTCTTTTCTTCTGCCTTACATGCTCTTTCTGCAAACCAAAAGGGCCAGCTCTTGATTATATCATGCCAAAACTCACCTTCTCTGTTAGGCCATTTATGGCTACCATATCAAAATTGCATTCACATCCAGACTCCCTTGGCCGTCCTCTGCTTTAGTTTTCTCCTTTGTGTTGATGACTTTCTAACATACAATATGTTTTAACCATTATAACTTTTGAATTCTGTATCCGTCTCCCTCACAAGAATTACCTGTCTCTCAACTTACAAGGAGGAGTTGAAGACCCCAGTTCCCTGTCTATTATGTTCCCTGCTGTATCCCCAGCACTTAGATAGGACATGGATAGGCACTAAGAAATAAGTGTGAAATGAGCAAAAGATTAAATGGTGAATATTTTATTTTCCTTAAGCTAGTGTTTAGCTCAGTTGATAGAGTACTGCTCTGGATGCTATGTGGCTCAGTGTTCAATTCCTAGCACCTCAAAAATAGGAGAAGGACCTGGCAGCCCACTCCCAAAACAAGCCCAAAACAATCAGCCATTGAGATACATATGAGTAGCAGAGAAGCACTGACATGGTGCCAGGCATAGCACATTACTAGGAGTGTTTCATTCGGTCGTACATAGGGTCACTTTGAGTTGGACCCAACTTGATAGCACCTAACAACATTTTATTTTCCACATAACCATCAAGTGGATAAAACAGCATCAAAGAATGATAAAATTTCAGAGAAATATTCAGCACTCCAGTCTGAAAAGTGCCAGGGCTTGAATTTGTTCTTTACTTTGACACTGTCTTCTCCTCCCATACATAGATACCTTCTGACCAGACTGCTCTTCTTTTCAAAGTTCATTTTTTGGATTTCTAAATATAAAAGAAAGAATTTTATATGAAGATTACTTCTGAAATGAAGAAACATATTACTTTTTGTGTCACTTGAACTCTACCACCTACAAACTACTGCAATTAAAAATTTTAATGTATTTGTTCTTAGCTGTTTCTCACTATTAAAATCAGAACTGAGAAAATTAAGAATATTGGTCTGTGGGCTTTCTCTGGCATTTTATCCAGAGACAATTTCTAGTTCTTTGAATGTAATGATTACCAAACTGGCTAGTTGGTCAACAGTCCTTTTTCTAATGACCATATTTGGATTGATTATTAAGACAATAGTCCTGTCTCTTGAATGGACAAATGTTCTGATTTAGCTTTTCCTCTAATTTTACACATATTTTCTTGAAGTTCATTATTTAGCATTAAAAAAGAGAGAGAAAATTACTTAAACTCATAATTAACAGTGTCTTACCCTACTAGCCGTGTTTCTGCTGTTAACTATCTCTTAGCATTAAGACTGGGAGAAGGACCCGGCAATCCACTCCCCAAAAAATCAATATGCCATTGAAAACCCTATGAATAGCAGAGAAGCTCTGACAATAGTGCTTCTGCTGTTGTACATAGAGTAGTTATGAGTTGGATACCAACTCGACGGTGCCTAACAACAACAACAGCAAGCATTAAGACTAAAGTTATTTCAAGCTGTCTGAATGATGTCGTTTTCAGTTATTCTCAAGTTTAAAAGTTGTACGGTTATTGACAATTGACACATGTTCCACTTTGCCTTCCATCTTCTAGATTTTACCTAGCTCCTCTCTCCCAGTCCACGTAAAATATCACAGTATAACTGGAAAAAGGAATCACAGAATTTCAGAGCACCATGGACCTAAAAGATGGTCAGAATGTTCTTACCTCCTTACCCACCCAATGCCTGCTCCTCCTTCACCCACCTCCCCTTCTAAGAAAAGGAATTCAGGCAGAGAAATAACTGAATATAAGCCACTATGTATGGAATTGGATACAAATAATTTAAGTACCATCCATCACTTATCTTTATATATCTAGTGTTGTTAGGTGCTGTCAAGTTGATGTCCAGCTCATAGCAACTCTATGTACAACAGGCAAAACCCTATTGTCAGTGCTTCTCTGCTATTCATAGGGTTATCAATGGTGGATTGTTCCTTGGGAGTGGGTTGCTGGGTCCTTCTCCCAATTATATATCTAATATTGTCCTAGTAATTGTGAAACTGGCTGAATTGCCCATATATTATATATTCATCCATGAAAAATATATTAATATATCTTTTGCTGAAGATAGCATAATTTTAAAATTAAATGTGCCCTTTCCTTTGCTTTCTACCAAGCATAATCCACTATATATTCAGACATCTAACAGCAGTTATTTTTTTCCATGGCACTGTGTTAGAGATCAAGAATTCAGAAGTAAGAAAGAAATAAAAACAACATGAACACAGTTATGTTTTGTTTTGATGTACAGAATGGGCTGTCTCCACTTCATATGGCTGCGCAAGGTGATCATGTGGATTGTGTGAAGCACCTGCTACAGCACAAGGCACCTGTTGATGATGTTACCCTAGACTACCTGACGGCCCTCCACGTTGCTGCACACTGTGGCCACTACCGTGTAACCAAACTCCTTCTGGACAAGAGAGCCAACCCGAATGCCAGAGCCCTGGTAAACCTGGCCCACTCCACATTAACTGAACACAGATTGAGACAAGCAAATCCACAATGATTGACCAATGGTGCCTACACCAGTGATGCATGGTTACAAATATACAGTTAATCTTGCTAAGTTTGTCACCTCCCCACAAGTTGCTTGCCTACTTCATGCCTTTGTAGTTGGCTATTAAATGATGGTGAGGAAGATAAATTTAAGAGAAGACCAAGGAAACATTTCTGAAACCAGCAGGTTGCAGAAAGATAGTATGAAACTCTGGGGTGATGAGCAATTTTAAATGGAAAGTAGAAGTTAAAAAATATATATTGAGCATGGTGGCCCCCACCTCTAATCCCAGCCACTAGAGGGGTTGAGGCACGAGGATTGCGTTTGAGGCCAGAGGCAGCCTGTACAGTTTATCAAGACCCTGTCACAAATTAAGAAGTAAAAAAGGGGGTGGAATACAGCTTAGTGGTAGAGAGCTTGCCTGGCATGCATGAAGCCATGGACTTAACCACTGGCCTCTGTTAAGAAAATAAAAGTTGAAAAACAAGAAACTATAAGTTTTGGATACCGCTAGAGACTAGATAGAGTCAATTCAAGTATGAAAAGGTTGCACTGTATTAATTGCTTTTGAGTAAAAAAAAAAAAAAAACTTTCAAAATGCTGAATATCTTTGACTGAATACCCAACTATAGACCAATAGAAAATTGATGCCTGGTGTATTATTGCTTAGGAAGCGTTTTACAGAGAGAACTGTAAGAGGCTACTGCAAGAGGCTGTCCTTAGGGCAACTGTGTTTCTCCCAAGGTCTAATATTGAATAAGTCCTCCTTGCTTCACTTATATCCTAACAATAATGACTGGAAGCATTAGACATGTCCTAATTTATGCCACTTGTCTCCTAATTCTCAAGTTAAAAGCAAGTCTTTTTCTCTTACATGTTTACATGGTTTATGTTAGCCAGCATTCTGCTTCAATCAGTATTTAAGTCAAGAGAATATAATTAAAATCATTGAGGATTAAATATTGTTTTCAATTGAAAACTTCCATTGGAATCAAATTATTAATAGTTATTTGGGAATTGAATATAATTTCTCAGTTCTGTACAGCTATGTGAGGATATTTATTTTCTCATAGGCAGTTGAAAATGCGAATTTTCAATTGGATAGTGGTCCATAAGCTTATAAAATATCACCATCCAATAATTCAAATATTTTAAGTGCTACAGTACATGGGGCTATATATATCTGGCTTATTATATAGCTTATAAATAGGGGAAATGAGTCAACAAACTAATTATATTCATCACGCCACTGTGAAGAGTAAGAAGTTATTAGCTTACATAAGACCATGTGCTTTCCCAAGAACAACTAGGGTACAAAAATACCAACTGATTATCAGTCCCCATTGGGACATGCGCAACTGTTAACTGGCAGACTAGATATAACTCAATCAAAGATCATTGGTCAAATAAAAAAATAACAAATATAATACATAATAACTTAGCATGGAGCTAGTTACATTCTTATATAATTTCTCCAATTCCTGGACATCAGCCTAGTTTGCAAAGTTACAAAGTACTTGCAGTCTACCTGTCTTCCTTTGCATCTCAGAGACGTCTTGCAGTTATCCTAGAAATTCTCCATAATTTTCTTGAAATTATTTAGGCCTATAATTATTTCCTTATAAAATAAAATGCACTTGGGAACTTAACCATTTCTTCATACAATAAAATGTATCTGGTATATATATATATAAAAAAACTTTCAATATGAAATATAATTTCTAGATATAAACACCAGCATAGATAATGGTCTCTGCTAATTTGAAACACTAAAGACAATGATAACAAAGCTGAAATATTTATTCTAGAGGCAGTCATATTCTTAGACTTTTGAAGACAGATGAATAACTCATATGCTCTGAGAAATGGCCCATCCATCCTAACAATGCAGGCTTAGTGTAAATGCATAAGTAACTCATTTCATCAGCTGGTAATAAATATAGCCAAAGCCATCTTAGAACTTCTAAAATATAATTGTACTCTATCTTTCCTTCTCCAAAGATGAGGCCCATGCATTTTTTGTCACTTTTGTTTTCTCTGTAAGCACACCCACAGGATTATTTACAGGCCTACCACATAGAAGCAAAGTTCAGTGCTGTGAAATAAACCACTCCTTTTGTTTTCAAATTCTAGCACCTACAGGGTTTGAAGAAATGGTGACATTATGTGACGATGTAACATGATTGCCTGCAATGTGCCAGCATGGAGTTGTGTGAGAATCGTTTCTGCATGTCTTCAACTAACTTGATTGTCTTTTGCACAGAATGGTTTTACTCCACTGCACATTGCCTGCAAGAAAAACCGCATCAAAGTCATGGAACTGCTGGTGAAATATGGGGCTTCAATTCAAGCTATAACAGAGGTAGAAAAATGTTTCAGCTTGTCATGAAACATTCCTTCTCTTACGCCTTCCTCCCCTTCTTTTTCACCCATCTTCCGTCCTCATCACTCAAGTTTTATTTATCTGAAAAAGAGCCCCAAAGCCCCACCAGTGCAGAGGAGTAAAACTGCTGTTGCTTTGTTTCGCAGTCTGGCCTCACACCAATACATGTGGCTGCCTTCATGGGCCACTTGAACATTGTCCTCCTTCTGCTGCAGAACGGAGCCTCTCCAGATGTCACTAACATTGTGAGTATGGCATGGGTCAGAATAATGGCAGGGAGAGAGCGAGAGGCACAGAGCGTGTGGGTGTGTGGAGGTATGTTTGTGGGCACATCATCAAATCGAGGAACAGAGTTTTGAGAAGCATCCTCAGAATAACATACTGGGAAATAATTGCTAGAACGTCACTGAAAAGAACCTCAAAAGGGTAAGCAGTGTGGTAGGAGACAAACTGGAAGCTATGGAATGGGACAGCTTAAGCCTCTTGGTGCAAATGGATTGAACATGCATCTCCAATGTGTTTATTAAAACAATGTTGTTGTTGTTGTTAGGTGCCGTCGAGTCGGTATCCAACTCATAGCAACCCTCTGTACAACAGGGGAAACACTATTGTCAGTGCTTCTCTGCTGTTCATAGGGTTTTCAATGGCAGATTGATTTTTGGGAGGGGGTTGCCAGGTCCTTCTCCCAAATTAAAACTTTATATATATGTATATGTATGCATATATATATATATATATATATATATATATATATATATATATTTGAAACTGCTCTGAAGCTCGGTGTGGTGATGCACACCTGCAACCCCAGCACTTGGGAGGCAGAGGCAGGAGGATCACAAGGTTGGGACCAGCCTGGGCTACATTGTGAGTTCCAGGCCAGCCTGGGCTACATAGGGAGACCCTGTCTCAAAAACAAACAAACAAACAAAACCTAAAAAGCACCTCCTCTGAAAGTGAATGTATTACTGGTTGAAAAAAAAAATTCAGGGCTCACACTACTTGTGCGAGTGAATTACATTCCAAATAATTTTCATTAAAATGTCAAATCAGTTCCATAATCAATGTTATCAAAATGTTGACCAGACATAAATCAGTATTGGGGACTTTTACTTGATATAAAATTCTCCTTCTTTTGCATTGCATGAGATTTTCCATCTAAACCCTACTTTCATTTTGAGTTTTAATTTGATTTTATTTCCTGGAGTGAAGGCTTCTCTTAAATAGTTAGACCTTGCATCGTGAATGAATGTTGGTCTCCGCACAACTTTCTTTCTGCCAATAAATACTGGATGTCCCAGAATTATTCTACCTAATCTAAACTAGGGACTGGGATTTAGTTCAGTTGGTAGGGCACTGCTCTGTGGTCTCTGAGGTCCCCAGTTTGATTCCCAGTACCACAAAAATGGGAGAAGGATGTGGCAATCCACCCCTGAGGCAATCCCAAAACAATCAACCATTGAAAATCCTATGAGGGTCACTGAGTCAGACACGACTTGATAGCGCCTAACAACAACAACAATCTAAATTAGGATTTTTACTTCTATGTTCTTTATATTCTGCCCATCTTCTTGGGTTCTGCCCTGTTAAACTCCTTCTGGTCATTGTTTCAGGGCAAACCATTTGATATAAATTTTCTCCTGAACAAGAGCACTTCCCTGCACAGGTACAGTCAGGTTTTAGGTGCTCAAGAGGGGCTGCTGGAGTATTAACACTTTAAAAACTGTACAATAGAAATAACTCTTCCCAAATAAATGTTAGTGATCATTATTAAAATGAATCGTATCCACAGAAGAAATTGGCCATTGTTGCTAATTTTTGCATCTCATTCCATTTAAGTTGTGTAACTGAATGTCTAATTTTACTTCTATTTGTAGTCCCTCTTACCTCCTCATGTCTCCACTGTTTCTGTGCTGAAGTTTCTAATGCTTGGATGAGAAATCTATTGTGGAATTAAATTTATTTGAACCCAGGGCCTGGCACATACTTTGCAAGCACTCTACTGTTGAATTGCACCCCGCCCCCCCCTCCTTTTTTTTTTTAAATTGAGACAGGGTCTTGCTAAGTTATGCTGGCCTCGAACTTGCAATCCTCCTGTCCCTGCCTCCTGAATTTCTGGGATTACAGGCATGTGCCATCATGCTCAGCCTGTAAATATTATTTAATACAAAGGAAGTGGCAATCCACTCCTGAGGCAATCCCGAAATAATCAGCCATTGAAAACCCTATGAGGGTTGCTATGAGTTGGACATGACTTGATGGCATCTAACAACAACAACAACAACTATATCATGCAAAAGTTGGAACATAAAACCATTAAAGAATTTAAACTTTTTGTTTTCCTAATTATAATTTTTTGGTCCTAATAAATATAATATTTATATTTATATTATATAATAATATATGATAATCCCTAATTACTGAGTAGAAAAGTAATTTCACAATATGCCAATTTGAGTGTAATTTCTAGGTACATTTTAGAACTCTGGAAGAATTCATCATCCTTTTGCTTTTTAAGAAACGACCACTTCCCTCACCCCATTTTTAAACTAAGACCTGAGCAGACTTACATGCAGGCCAGTAACTCATAAAAAAAAACCTCTGTGTACTTGCCCACCTTTTCCTTTTTGTTTTTAGTTATTGTGTTTGTTTTATTTCCCATCTTTTTTCTACCTTTCCTTTCCACAAGCTATAGAATCATAGGAGCCATAGTTATACTATTTTAAATTATGTTTATGTTACAACAGTAACATGGGCAATTATATTCTGTGGGGTGCTTGACTGAAATCCCCTAGATTACTCTTTTTTAGGAGAGACTTTTGAAAAGTATTTGAAGAACAATCCACATTTATTTTAACTGCTTCTTAACTGACCAAGTCCAACTCTTTAGATAGTAAATTAATTACAATATGCTCCCCTGGGGGGTGCTATACAGATTGCATGTAGGTTTTCAAATAAAAATAAATAAAATATGAATTGAAACAATAAAATTGTTCATATCTTTTCATGTTTTTTAGGACTCTCAAGTATGTCAATTGCTGTATTTAACTTTAACTCCCAGGCGGTAGTCCTTCTAATGTTTTTTATCTGCTCCTCTGTCGGTCACATTCTGTTTCCCTCCAGCCCCCTCAAAACAAGTACTTAAGAAGCCCTTGCCCATCTAATACTCTGAACATATTTCCTTGTTATTTTTTGTTTGTTCATTTTATTTTTGGAAGATGCATTCTTCATGGAGTAGATACTTTATAGATAGAGTTATAAAATACAACACTACCAGTTAAACTTGAATTTCAGGTAAACAATGAATTTTTAGTATGTCTCATGCAATAGCTGAGACATGTTAAAACAATTATCCATTGTTGGTCTGGTATTAAAATTTAACTGGCCATCTGTATTTTTATTTGTTAAATCTGGCAGTCCTACATGTAGAGGAATTTAACTTTCTCTGGCAGTGGATGCCTGTGAGCTTGTATGTTCTCAGAACTTGAGGATATGGCTACCAGATCCAAAACTCTTTGCAAGTTGACTAAGAAGCCGTGTGGACACTGATTGCCTGCTTGCTGTGACAGAGTTGGTCATTTCCTGACCTCAGAGCACCCCCAACCCTTGGCGCCTTGTGTGTTGCCTGAAATTGTGTTGCATTTTTGAATGCAATGCTGCCTGTTGTGCTTTGATGCTTTCCAACTTGGTGCGGCCAAAGCAGGAGTCAATGTAGCTGTCTGCGGACTTGATTTTCACAACTGAAAAGAGGAGCATGAAGTTTAGTCCTTGCTTTGGACATGAGCATATCCATTCTCTTGCCAGTCTTGCTTTCGTCTGAAAATTCACTCTAAGTGTAAAGTATACCAATAACTCAATTGTGCAGGTATTTTTCCTGAAACGTTCTGTCTCGAGGAATCTTATAAAAGCACTTTTAAGCCTGGAAAGCTGACCTGCCAGTTATAATACATCCGTAAACCAAAGGAGTCATTGACAACCATGGGAATAGGGAAGCAAGTGCCTTTAGGCCTATTGAGAGTACAATGCAGGGTGTCACAGAGTTTTCTCTTCTTTCTACAATAACTCAATGGATTCTTCATAAAGTTAACACTTTATATTATGTTTAAAAAGCTTCCTCAATCCCTAAAGTTAATTAGCTTAAATAAAGATAAGGAAAACAAGGCAGTTAATGCAGGGTGCTTACCAATCAAGAAATGGAAATTATTGAGTAAAACAATACATATTGCCTTTCATTTTCTTATTTATATTTTTGTAAAAACAATGATAATATAAATATAAAAGGGTAAAGTCAATTTACAATAAATGCCAGCTACCTCAGTCATTAAGAATTAAACAAGACCATTGTTATCAAGTGGAGAGACCTTGTGTGTATATACCTTTTCTTTGATCATAAAGTTTAATACTTTAAACTAGGTTTTTATATAATTCATCATTTCAAATGTATAAAAACCACAAAGAATAACTTATTTTAGGTATAAAATAAAAATTTCAAAATATTAAGCTAGTATTGAAAACATTTTTAGATTTTGAAAATTCCTTATTGATAAAGTTCAGCTTTTAAAATAAACATGTAAATTTACCATTGATTAGGAACTCCTGGGACCTCTCTGATTTAACTAATTTATTCTTGCATTTATTTCTACCAAAATTAGTAAAATTGTGAACTTTTGATCAGATCTAGAAATGAAATTTTGAGTTGTCCTTTTTAAAAAATGTAGCTAGATCTTAGCCTCATCTATTTAGAGACAAGTTTTAAGTGGTTATAGAAAACTAGTTAGAAATCATGGCTGTCCAAAATGGAAGACTCTTTCTGTACTTCTAAAGACTGAAGGCAAATATTGCTATCCATTAATATGTCATTTGATAAAATAACATATTCCAGATACATCTGCTTTATGAAAGTCAAATTTAGCCATCAGAAATAAGGCCACTAGAGGATAAGTGAGTCATCAACAAAGAGGAGAAAATCACAGTAGACGTTGAGTTTAATGCCTCTGCCATCAAGTGATTTGACATGAATTTCTCATAACATCTAAAGGAAAAGGTCTCTGAACAGCAGGGAAAATGAACTATAAGCTACGTACCAAATTCATGTTAAATTTTCTAGATTTAAGGGTCTACTATGAAAAGAATCAGAAGACATTATTTTGTTAGAGAGATCCAATTACCACAATCAAATTCACAACCAATTCAGTTAATTCAGAATTGTTTACTTAGTTGAAATCAGTCTTATGTTCTAGAAGAGTTGTGGAAAATCTTTTAATTCAATATCATGTTCTAACTGTGAAGCTATTTGAACGAATGAAACCCTGCCCTGTGCAGGAACACCAGACTTCCCATTGAGAAGATTCTCTTACACCTAACCCTTGTCCTTATCATTTCCTGATGACTATGTCACATCTTAGTGAGAAGCAAAGACACCTGAGGACTGACATGATGCTCAGTGCTGCCAACTGCAACATATGACACTGTTAACAGCTACTTTGCTCGTCTCTCAAATCACTGTCCATAATCAAATATCCTCATTAACAAAATTAGGGCACCTCCTGGACAAGTCAGATTTCCTGTATGAACAGTCATTATCTAATCTCCTAACACAAAGACAAACTAGATGCTATGTAAGTCTATGTTAGAAATAAAGTTTGAATTTTAGAAAGAAATCATTTATGTATGGTACAAGTGATGTGATTTTTTTTGCAATGTGTTGATTTGATCTTGAGCATCTGAAGTTTCTCTTTGAAATGGGATCAATGACAGATTTTAGGACCAAAGGTCACTTCACCAAAACCAACATAAGTTATACTAGATTGATTGTGAAGTTAAACAGAAGAATATCCTGGATGGTTGGGTAAGTTCACTAGTTTGTCATGGACAGAAAAAAAAAATGAAATGAATGTACGCTTTATCCTTATGAAAATGGAGAAGATACAACTATATTTTTTTCCAAACTAAACAATTATACCTTTTCATAGATTTCCTAAATCCTTGGACATATTGCTGAATTTCACAAAAAGGGACATCTTCATTCTTTACAGTCCAGAGCAGTGGGTCTATTTGTGATTGGATGATCTTTGTTTCTGGCAGCGTGGGGAGACAGCACTGCACATGGCAGCCCGGGCTGGGCAGGTGGAAGTGGTCCGATGCCTCCTGAGAAATGGGGCCCTCGTGGATGCCAGAGCCAGGGTAGGTACAGGAGCTCTGAGGTTCTCTTATGTTGTAATGCATGAGTCCCACCTTTAAGACAGGCTAATATTCTTCAGTTCCTTGATATGGAAATCCCCTGAAGTGTAAGCAAAGGCATCAGTTCAATAATGGTTTTTTGGGGGGGACAAAAATAAATAAGCACTGCATAAGAGTATATATATACAATGAAAAATGCACCCCAGTTTCAGAAACATAGGAAAACAGATATAATTTATCATTTAAGAGAGTACTGACTTAGATCTTAATACTTCTTAACCTAGAAAAGCACTTTCACAAGTATTTCTTTGTTTTCATGAATTTTAAAATCTTACCTACATTATATTGATACTATAGACATGTTGAAAGTCATTTCTTATCACCAAAACCAATAAAATTTCAGTAGTCATTCCTTACAAGTTATTTTAAAACAAATGATCCTCACATTTTTCATGTTTTCCCTTCACCTATTACCTGTTTCACTTTCCCTTTTTTTTTTGTAATGAGGTCTACTTTTCCTTTTACTCTGATTTTTTACATATTTAGATATTCTGCATTTCCACTATTCTGTATAGAAGAATATGGGCACTGAAGATTTCTTTATCAGACTTGTCTTGTTTCTAATCACCTCTATTCCTCACCTCTATTCTTCTTTCTATTTAAATTGCGTTTCCCAATTTCTTTGCTCTCTTTCTTTCTTTACCCTAAATACTCCAGTAATGCCTGTCAATGTACTCTATCTTCCATTTCTTTCCCATGTTGTTCCATTAACTTTTGCACTAGTGTCATTGGGATTCTCATGGACTATTTAACCACTCTCTTTCCTCCAATATTTGATAAATTTGAGTTAAGTTAGAGCTCACTTCAGTTTGGGTCATGCTATCATGGAGCTAGTAGGGAAATCGCTATATTGGGATAAAAGCATCTGGCTGGAATCATAAAAGTTGCAACTGATTTTAGGCAAGTCAGTTCACTTCTATGTTTTTGTCTCAAAAATATAAGATTTGGACTTGGACCCCTAAAAAAAACCTTTCCACACTTTCTTACCATTCCCTGACTCAGTGAATTTAATAGGCATTTTCTTATAATGAGTTCCACAGATCATCATGCAGCATCCAGTGATATACAGGCAGTCTTGGCATGACTTTCATTATTTTAGTTCTTTTTAAAAATTTAATAGTAGTTTTCACTGTACAACTTAATGGATCTTATTATGGCACTTTCATATGGGCATTTCATTGTACATTGCTCACGTTAACTTCCTGCTTACCCTTCCTGATTCCCCTCCACCATCCCATCTCTCCCCACCAATGGTCTCCTTTTCTACATGCATGTCTTTTTTGTTGATATATATATATATATATATATATATCTTAATTTTGCCAATAAGGGCAACATATGTGATTTTTTTTTTCTCCCATTACTCTTTCTTCTTGTTCCTCCCCCTTTTCTTTGGTCCATTATCTTTAACAACTTAAATCTTATCTCTTTTATGATCTATATATTTTAGTAATGAATATATATTGAAGTGTAACATCCACATATGAGAGAAAACATGCTATGTTTATCTTTCTGGGTCTGGCTTGTTGTTGTTGTTAGGTGTATGGAGTCAGAGTCGGACTCATAGCCACCCTACGTACAACAGCCGAAACTCTATGGTCAGTGCTTCTCTGTTATTCATAGAGTTTTCAATAGCTGATTTTCTTTTGGGAGTGGGTTGTTGGCTTCTTCTCCCAAGCCTACAGCACCCAGTGTTCCCATGCAGTCTCCCATCCAAGTACTAACCAGGCCTGACCCTGCTTAGCTTCTGAGATCTGACAGGATTGGACACCATAGTAGTACAGCAGCAGGCGGGTCTAGCTTAATTCACTTAAAATGATGAGTTCTAGTTCCATCCATTTTCTTGTAAATGTCATAATTGTATCCTTCTTTATGACTGAATAAAATTCCATGGTCTATATATACCACAATTTCCCTATCTACTCATCTATTGTTAAATATATATGTCCATTCCATATCTTCACTATTGGGAATAATGCCACAATAAACAGAGATGTGTAGGTATCTCTATGGTATCTTGACTTACATTCCTTCAGATATATACCCAGTAGTGGGATAGCTGGGTCACAAAGTAGTCCTATTTTTAGTTTTTTGAGGAACCTCCATACTGATTTCCATAAGCTGCACCAACCTGCATTCTTACCAGCAGTGTATTAGGGTTCTTTTTCCCCACATCCTCCACAGTATTTGTTGGTGTTTGTTTTTATTTGCTTTTCTCTCCATTGTAAAGTAATATAATTTATATTCCTAAGTAATCATCGTAGGTGTATCATATTTTAATACACTTAAAGCTTTCATTACTCAACTGTATTCTTCCCACACCATGACATTTTTCTTGTTTCCTTTTAAGTTCACCTGGAATTTCAATGAAAATATTTTTATGCTGAACCAATGTACTCTGAGTATCATGAACATCACTGTTTTTACCAGAAATTGTAATTATGTTCCTAGTATATTTTTTGTAATCCACATGTAATAGTAAATGGCTTTCTCATTTCTCTCTCTTAACCTAAAGCCCTTTAATATTTTTCTAATATCAAAATTTTAATTTATTCTATTTTTAAGAGAAATTTACTCATTCTGTGTAGGTATGCAAATTTTTACACATTGATTTAACCTAGTACTATAGCTTTACACCTTTTGGGGACCACCTGAAACCCTTTCCTAAAAACATGATGCTTTCCTTTGAAATATTGTGACATTCATTCATTTATGTATTTATTTATTTAGAATGCAGATTCCATCAATTCTATATTTTTTACTTCTTTTGCAACTATATTTCGTCTGTGGGCTACATATATAAACAACTCTTCCTTATTCTTCCTAATTTAAGTATTAAATTTCATATGTTACCTTTTTCCTTTCAGCTTCACCTCTTATTCTAAGATGACAATAAAAATTTTTTTGGTATATCATCCTTCTATATGAACAGGAGAAATACCATACCTTAAAGAACAATGCTCCTGAAAGGTCATTGTGCGTAAAAATCCCCAGGGCACATGGTTCATTGCAGCTTGGAACTCTGTTCTGCATTTCTAGCAGGCTCCCAGGAGATGCCGTGCTCCTGCTCCCAGGATCATGCTGTGAGCAGCAAGGAATGAGGGTTCCTTTCCCCATGTTCTATTTTATGTCACACTTGCATCATATTTTTTGACTTTCATTGCATCCTTTAATGTTTCCCTGGAACTCTGATTTTGTTAATATTTGTGCAATGCTCTATAACTCATAAAGCATTATTAACACCAGTTATCTCCTCTGATACCCCAAGCATCCCTGTGCTGTAGAGCAGTTTAGGGGCTTGAAATTCAAGATCATGCTGACTTGCCTGTGGTCACGGAGTTAGGATAAGAAAGGAATCTTTCCTGGGATCCTGCATCCTTCTAACCCTTTCTGCTCAGAGGCAGTAACTCCTCCATCATAAAGCATCACTGACTGTGATCTACTTGGATGAGGAAGTCAGTGAGCTGTCATTTGCTTCATCTCATGACCTCCCGTTCCAAATATAAAGTCCTCTCCCTCATCCAAACCAATTGCTGGGGTCTAACTTGTTGTATTCCCTTCCTGGGCAGATGAGCTGGATGTAGGCTCAAGCCTAAGCCACACCCATTTCTGATGTTGGGTAAGGTAATTGGCCTCCACTCTAGAGCCACATGAGTATAAGTGACTACTCTCAAGGGAGGGAGAGCTCTTCTCAGAAAAGGGTGAGGGATACTGGGCAGAAAAATGAGCACACCACTGCTGTTTTACTTCTTGGTTTCCCAGCATGCGCACACACGCGCTTGTGCTCTCTCTCGCTCTCTCTCTCTCTCTCTCTCTCTCTCTCTCTCTCTCTCCTGAAAACTTCCTTTTTCTACCAAATACTATTGCTGTAGAACTTACCTCTTCCTATGAGGAGATATTTAAAAACTATGCCTAGTGACTCCATTGAACTCAAGGTCAAGATCTCTGGGTAGTCTGTAGTTCCTTTCAAACAGGATTTGAAGTAACACCTCATGCTATTTAACTAAGGGCTAAATATCATATTTTTGCCTATTTCCCATATATTATAAAAGAAAAACATAATCACAGTGTTTCTGATTTTAAAAGTACAAGCTAGGGCTGGGGCTGTAGCTCAGTGATACAGTGCCTGCATGGCATATATAAGGCCCTTGATTTGATCCCCAACATGGAAACAAATAGACAAACATGGGGAAAAAAAACAAATTGGGTGCAGTGGTGAATACTGATAATCCCACACCTGTAATTCCAATGATTTGGAAGGCTGAAGCAGGTCGATGGCAAGTTAGAGGCTAGAGGCAGCCTGCTTAACTTAGTGAGACCCTGTCTCAAGTTTAAAAATAAAAAATGGGATAGGGTGCAGCCCAGTGGTAGAGCACTTACAAAGTATGTGCGAGACCCTGGGTTTAACCTCCAAGTACTGCAAAAAATAAAATAAATAAAATAAAATAAAAAAGTGCAAGCAGCATACTCTAGTTAGTAGAGGACATGGACATGGACTATTTTGCTGGCCAGCCTGGAATGCAGGACTGCAATGGTGTTACTTCCTTCATCAGCCAGTATGTTTGGCCCCAGGCCCTTCCTCTCAGGAAGGTCCTTCTTATCCAGCATCCTTAATGGATGTAACTGAGCAGGCCAGCAGGGCCTATCTTTCTGGGAGTTCTCTTGCTTTAAGGAGATTGTTCTGTTGACACAATTATGGGGCACCTGCATTTGCTTTAGGGATTGAGCAATCACAAGGCCCTCAGGCTTAAGATCACTTGACACTTAACTCATTTAAAATTTTAGGTAGCTGCCAGTGAACTTGGTTCCTGGGGACCTTGTTAGTTAGTAACTAGTAGCAGAAATTACATCAAAGTTTTGAGCCTTGTCCCAGCCACATCTATTTGTACAAGCAGCTGGGGCTCAGCAAGACCCCTAATTTTGGTTGCTTTGGAGCAGAGTAAAACAGTAGGCTGCAGATGTGAAGCAGAGCTCATCTGTTTTCTCGCCCAGGCTGCATCACAGTCAGTGATGCCTTATGATGGAGGCATTACTGCCTCTCATATTTGGAAGAAGTCTAGAGGGTCAGAAGTACACCAAATGTATGTAGATCTACCTGTTCCTTGGATCTTTGGCACTTTCCCAGTTTTTTGCTTTAGCTTCTGTTAACTTTAGCTTAGGGCAGCCAATTCAAATTTTGCAATTCAACAGAGAAATAATTACCTTAAAAGGGCTTTTATGCTTGGTTACACATTGAGGAATTTTCCTAGCAAAATTTATATGTTCTTTTCTCCTTTCAGCTAGAACTGTACCAGAAGTTGAAAAAAACAAAAAAACAAAAAAACAAAACAAAACAAAACAAAAACAGTGGGCAAGACTTATGTATGAATTTAAAACAAATATACAAACAAAATAAAACAAGTACCTGAATGCTCAGGGACTTGAAAACCAAGGAATGGTAGTTGATCAGTTGACCATTTAGCAATAGCTACCACCACTCAAGGTTCACACTTCTTAGCTATGGATTAAAAGGTCAACATAGCCAACTCACCTCCCATATTCATTGAAAGACACATTTTGTGTATTGTTTTGTATACTCACCTCCATCAAATTCTGCAGGCCAGAGGTCTGAGAAGGGAAACCCAGCAACACCAGATGTTCACTGCAGATTTTTTCAAGTTCCTTGATTTTTTGGTGGGTGTTGTATTGCTAACTCCTTATTTTTGTAAAGGTTCATTCTCTTCATTCCTATTGAGAAGCAATTATCCTATTAGTATTCTTCTTGGACATCTTATTTTGTCTGTTTCTATAGAATGCAGGCAAAAAACTATTGTCTTAGAACCCAGTGTCTGAATTCAAGACCTATTTTAAGCTTACTGGCAATCCTTAAGAACTCACCAAATTCTTCTCCATCTCTTTATCTAGAAAATGGTTTAATAATCCACGTATACCTTTCAGATCTTTTATAAGGATAAGTCACACATGCATTATACATGAAGGAAATTTATAAACAGTGAATTTTTGTACACTCTAATTCTATTACTAAAATAATTGTTATTTACTAAATTACTAAATTATTACTAAAATAATTGTTAATAATAACTATTATTGCTTATTTACTTTTTGGCATGCTTAAATTCATATAATAGTATTTCATTTCTTCCTGTAGCTTCTTTTCTTTCTTATAGCTTTAAGTTATTGCATATATTTGGACAGATCTATTATATCTTTTCTCCATTCATTCTTAGCCATGAAGCTGGCCCAGCTTTTCATTTCTCACTTTTATTATGATTTGCCCTTGGGTAGATTTAAAGACATACCCATTTTCATCACAAGGTTACACTCAATTTATTTTTATAAGAGGGAGTAGTTTGGCGTGGCTTTCTTAACCCTGAAAACATTCTTCCCAACTGCACATTAGAGTTGGGTGATTTCATGAGCATCCTCAAACATATCCTGCCTATCTCTTATACCCAGCTACATCCTCTCTCTCTTTTGAAACTGAAAGCACTTGGGAAGTTGTTCACTTGCTTTTGCCAGTTCCATTTGATCTTTGAAATCCTTGATGTAAGTCCCAGACCTATCGGCAGCATTTCCTGGAACAGCATCTTTTTAAATAAGATTACAATATCTTCTTTATCCACAGTTTCTCCTTGAAGAGAAAGACCAGCATTTGTATCCCTGGCTTGCTGAGTGGAGTAAGAACAAAGTTGTCCAGCCTCCCTTGGACTTTTTCTTTTGATACAGTCTCCAGAATAAATCCTGGGTCTAACTGAAAGCTCTTGGAGGAGAATCTAGGTCTTAGGACTTCTGAGCTCTATTTCTTCTTCAAAGCCATGAGTTAGTTTATATTTAAATGTGAGGGCTAAAGCCTTAATAAGTTGAGACATAGTTTGGGTCCTGCGAAATGATAAATAACTTCATTAATGTACATACTATTTAAAACTCTAAGGGTATCCTGGGTCCGTGTATCTATGGTGGCTTGTGTCCTTCCCCTGTGTCATGGCCTGCCTGTGGCCTTTCCACTGCTGCCCTGGGTCCCCACACTGACCCTGGCTGTCTGCTTAGCACCCCTCTGTGCCCCATGGTGACCTGGATGAGGGCCAGGGCTATGCAGGAAGCTTCAGTGCTTGCGCAGTTTCCAAGGAGAGTTGCACAGTTGTGCTTCCAGTATAGCCACATGCCCCCTTTGGTGCTGGAGGGAATCAAGGACCAAGTTTCGTATGGTTTGAAACTCTATGACAAGATTAAGCCAGTAGTAGTGGTACATGCCTATAATTCCAGTGACTTGGGAGGTGGAGCCTGGAGAATTGTGAGTTCCAGGCCAGAGGCAGCCTGTGTAATTCAGCAAGACCCTCACTCAAAGTAAAATAAAATAAATGGGCCAAAGGTACAGCCCAGTGGTAGAGCACTTGCAAAGTATGTGCAAGGCCCTTAGATTTATCCCCTTAAGTGCTGCAAAATAAAAAATAAAAAGAAAAGAAAGAAAAAGAAAAAAATTGGTCCAAAAAATGTTCTTGGTAAATTTCCATGTTATGAAAGACCCAAGCTTAGACAATTAGGACCAAGCAGAGATTATCATGGCAATGGAAGATGAATTTGGGTTTGAAATTCCTGATGTAGATCCAGAAAAGTTATTGCATCCACAAGAAATTGTAGATTACACTGCAGATAAAAAGGATGTAGATAAGTAACATATCAGGCCCCTCTTCCTTACAGACGGAGGATTCACATGACACTGACAAGTGTGTAGAAGTGACAGGTCATCACTGACTTTGACAGAGCAAACATATTGATTGATTTTGTGTTTAAATTGTGATCAAATAGCTCACATCTATAGGAAAATACAAATGAAGGCATGATCAGCCTAGTAATGATTTCCTTTTGGACAGAGGTTCCAAAAAGACATCATGAAATGTATGAGTAAAATATGTCATCAGTGACATTTGTTCTGCCTGGCACTAACTTTTTACTTGAGTTGTAGGAGGAACAGACGCCTTTGCATATTGCTTCCCGCTTGGGTAAGACAGAAATTGTCCAGCTGCTTCTACAACATATGGCTCATCCCGATGCGGCCACTACAAATGGGTACACACCACTGCACATCTCTGCCCGAGAAGGCCAAGTAGATGTGGCTTCTGTCCTTTTGGAAGCAGGAGCAGCGCACTCCTTGGCTACCAAGGTAAGAGGGACGACCTCCCCACAGCAGGGATCAGGAGGATTCTGGGGCCAGGCCCTTCTGCTCTGCTACAGAAGGGGAACAGGAAGGGTAAACTCCATTAGGCCTCCAACTCACTTCTTTCTCTGAATATTTTATATTCATTGTCTAAATAAATCTAAGGGTACTGTGAAACTTCATGTGTCTTCAGAAAAGAGTCTTGTATTCCATTCTTGTAGTTAATGCCAGTGTTGTTTCTCCTGTAGACATCTAGGACCTTAACTAAGATTTCCATAAAACAAGGTCTACTTGTTCTTCCTCTTCTGCTATAAAATCTACAATGTGTTTTCAAGAGGAAAAAAAAAAAATCAAAAAACAAAACTAAGATCCCCAAATACATTGAGCTGATATTACTAAGGAAGAAAAAAATATCATATTAGATGGACAATACTATATTTGTTGGATTGCCACACTATTTAGAAACTCCCTTAACATGGCCTTATCCCAACCATAGTATCAGCCATCATCTATTTGATATACTGTTTCTTTTCTAATCACTAATCTTTACTCTGCCAAGTATACTTTTCCCTAGGTATTTACAATGTCTAAACAGAGTGAGGCTGGCGAATCACACTTTATAAGTTGTTCTTGGTATCAGATTTTACTTATGTTCAAATTTTCATGATAGGGAAAGAGTTTTTCTTCCTCTTTATACATTCTATTAGATGTTTACTATTTGGAGGTTATAGGATAAAACATGAAACCAATCAACCAATTGGAGCCAAAGAAATTGGGCTAGTGTGGAAGAGCAGGAGAAGGAGGCAAGTGGAAACCTAAAACAAGTGAATTCGTCACAGAGCAAAATAATTTCCTTCAATACAATAGTGATTCAGATGAACAAAAAGATTGTTCCCATTTGCTCATAATAACTAGGAATAAATACTGTGCCTGAGGAGAAGGAAGTTCACAGTGTGAACTGAGGCATGGATGTGGCGCTGGACTTTCAGCAGTGGGAGGTACCCGTAGCTGCCATTGGGTCTTCCCTGGTTGCCGATAACTGTCAAAAAATATCCTAATGTAAGAAATTGATAGTTATCCAAACTTGGATATCTGAAAAGTGGAAATAATTTAAAAGTTGTCTTAAAAGGAAAACAATCAGAAATTAAGTAACAATGATGGTTGTAATAATAGCCCAAAAGACTTGGTGATTGTCCTCACCAATGAAAGAATAAATAAATAAAAATAATGTATGTAAAACTAAAGACATAGAGAATAGTCCCTTGCTTTTCAAGGATTTTTAGGATTTAAAAAATAGGTAAACTCATAGTAAAAGAGGGTAAAACAGAAGCAACTATTAAACAGAGCAGTTTAACAGGGACACTGAAGACTGAATGGTAGGTGACTCATCATCATTGAAGCTATTTTAGTGTTTATAAATATCAGAGAGAGATGAAATCCTGATAAGATTTGCTTGGAAAAGGGGGTCTTTGTAACTCAAGATATCCTTTCTAACCCCAACTTTGTGAAGATTTGATATAGTTTTTCCCAATAAGTGTTTCTGAATTTATAAAAGGGTCAGATCACAACTTCATCAGGATGCTAAGGCTAAGGAGCTTATTTTATCTCCCTCCTCATGTGGTTTGCCTCAGAGACATGGACTTCCTCCCAAACAAGTGTCATCCAATCATTGTGTGCATGGTGTTCAGAGAGCAGAGCTTTAACAGCAAATGTGGATTCAAATGGACTAATACCAGAAGGAAAAAATACTTCCTACATTTGTCCCACACTTGGGAAAAGCCAGAATATTGATTCTGTCCCAAGAACTTATTAGTACCAAATGTTTAAAAAAAAAAAGCAGGAAGAAAAAATGTCACTTTAATTAAAAATAATTGGTCTGGTGACACTGTGAAAGAGCAATATTGGCTCTTGGTGGATATTCAGAGTTTGGGATGTGGATATAAATGGTCCAAGGATAGCCCATATCTCAGAGTGCCTAATAATGCAGGCATATGTGTTGTGTATGTTTTCCAGACCCTGGTCAGGGTTAGACTTCTCCCACTCCCACTGTAGTGCCGGAAGAGCATGTGGTTAAAGCGTCTGGCCAAGAGGACTGATTTGAAATCATGGTGTAGGAACAGTGCCATCCTCCAGAGCTTTGTTCTGGGACTTATTTATATTTATAATACACTGCTAATTAGAGTGTGGCTATTGGTTAGGCACATAAGACATGGAACATGTATGCATAAACATGTGCATGACAGCCATCTTTTAAAAGCATTTTAAAGCTTCAGTGTGCTTAAATGTCTGGTGTTAATCAGCTCAACGTCATGCCAGAAATAGAATGTATTTTACAAGATGACTTAGGCCTTTAGGTGTTTGGATCTTCATGGACAAGGGACAAAAGTCAAGATGTGAGGAACTTCTTAATTGTGAGCACTTTTTGTTCTGTAGACCTTTGTCTTGCCATTTTTGTAGAAAATATAAGTCAACTGAATCAGAATAATTATTCTTTTTTAAAAAACCACAACTCTCAAAATATCCTAAAATTTAAATGAAGAAAGTTGAAACTAAAGTGTTATAAAAAGTATTGTAAGACATAGAAGGCAGCTGTTGTTTCAATCCTATTAATTGTAGAGGGAAGAAAAAAAGATAGGCTTTTTCCCCCACTCACGAAGCGGAGCTAGTTTACTGACACCAGTAGAAATTATAAATCCAAATTCTATAAAGTCGAATTTCAGTCTCTAAGCCCTTAAAATAAAATTTCTTCTGTTTATTCTATAAAGTCCAACTTTAGAATATTAAATTTCATTCTTTATTTTTGTCCTTGTTTATGATTAATATGCCTCAAGCTACCAGCATTTTTCCTAAATGGAGCATCAGCAGGCAAATTTTACTTAATATGGTAAAGATTCTATTAAGTGTTAGGATAATCAATACTAAATTTTATGTTTCTACTTCATATTTTCAGAAGGGCTTCACTCCCCTGCATGTAGCAGCCAAGTATGGAAGCCTGGATGTGGCAAAACTTCTCTTGCAACGCCGTGCTGCTGCAGACTCTGCAGGGAAGGTACATGTTTTAGTTACATAATTCAGTTGACATGAGAGGTATGGAGACATGTAAAGACATCTTTGTCACTCTTCAGAAAGGAATATGGGTGTAAATGATGAAACTACCAAATAGACAAGGTAGAGAGAGCTGTTCATGTCCTTCCATATACATACACACTGTTACAGAAAGCATTTTGAGCTGTGCCTCCAACGTGTGTTCATGTTGTGACATAGTACAGAACTTCTCTACATTAAGAGGAATCCATGTGATGTCGCTATAGTATTTCTTATGTAATAGCATTTTAGACTTTCATTTGTTGTGAGCTTTAAACTAATTATAAGCTCATTTTCAATTTTAGTCATGTTTCTAATATTAAAATTACTACGTATTTTTTATTTTGATTCTATTGACTGTATTAATTAATTAACATGGAATAATCAACATCAGTGACCATGCATTCTGGTAGCTTCAGGGCAGCTAACCCTAATGTATTAATGCTGAAACCTAAACACACACACCCTTTACAGAATGGCCTTACCCCGCTCCATGTTGCTGCTCATTATGACAACCAGAAGGTGGCGCTGCTGCTGCTGGAGAAGGGTGCTTCCCCTCATGCCACGGCCAAGGTGAGGACCCTAGCAGAGGGTTTGCAGACATACCCTGTTGTTGGGGTTCACTCTGGCCCAGCGGAGTAACGGAGCTTGCCTCAACACAGGTACTCTGGGACCCTTGGAAATAGGTAAAAGCCAAAGGCACCAAAGAAGGACTTCAGGAACTTCTTGTAGCCAGGAACACAATTTATTAAGCTGTACTTACCAAGGTGAACAAAAAGGGGGGTACAGCATGATGACTGTTGATGAAGGTGTCCCATGATGTGTCTCCAGTTGCCTCTTGCAGTTTGCCTTTCTACTCTCCTCCCCAAGGTGGAGGAAGAAAAGCAGAGAGCTCTTTGTGTCTTGCTTGGAGCCTTCTCCGCTTTGGAGGCCCTGGGCTTGACATGGAGTCTTGCTTGTAGTCCTCAGATGTTTCCACTGGTGGTGGCTTGAGGTTGCAGGTCTCAGGAGTAGGGTGCAGTGGTCAGGTTTGACAGGGCTCAGAGAGCAGGTGAACAGGGGAGGATCAAGAACATAAGGGACAATAGGGAAGCTAGTAGTTTTAGTGGTGGTTTATATACCCTCTGTGAAGGGGGTGTGGACCCAGAAAGAGCCGATCAGGGAGCAGCTCATGCTGGGTGTGGCAGTTCTGTAACTAGGAATTTGAAAAAGAAAAATTTTGAAAGGGCCTTAGGCACAGGCCAAGCCAGTCACTGAAGGTCCTTTACTGACCAATCAGGTGGCTCCGGGCAGCCAATCAGATTGAAGGAGGCCACACCAGAGCTGGGCTATTTGGGGGCCATCTTGGATCACTTGATGGGAGGGGTAGGAGTAAAGTAGGTGAAGGATGAAAGAGTCGGTGAAAGGTGAACTGGGACTTGGGTAGCCATATTGGCTCCTAGTGAGCCAAATCGGTCCCAGTCCAGGTTCCTGGGTTAAGGGTGACCAGAGGTGGGAGGGGCAGGAACAGGGCAGGATCTGGGGATGGTTCAGACCTCAGCAGGACTAGCAAGCCTCAACTCGGGGACCCTCCTGGTCCACCCCAGGGGTGTCCAGATAATTCCCTACACCCTATAGCTATGATCTGAAAGCCCATGGAAACTGGTGTTTCAGTAGATGGTATGGTATAAATGCAGTGAGTCCTAGTAACATTAGCTTGTGGTATTGATTTTATTAAAACACTTTTTTTCCTGTTTGTACCAGTTCCTACTAGAAAACCTAAGATTTTTAGATTAAGCAAACATTTAACCCTTTGACTAACAATTTCAAATCCAAATGTTGTTGTTTATGACAATATTTCCAGAAACTTTTCATTACAATGAACAAAGCAACAATGTGATCAGCAAAATAATTGGAATGCTCTATTTCAGTTTTTAAAATGCCTTTGTGCACCACTTTCGTGGTCAAATTCATGCACACTTTTTGACAAATGTGTCCCCATGGTAGTCAAAGGGTTAAGAGGGCATGCTATAAGCTAGTAAAGATTAATCTTATTGCCATTATTCAGTGTTTTGGATGCTGACATCTGAATTTTGAGAAATGAAACCTGATAAAGGCATTACAGGTTTTTCTTTCCTATAAAGCAGGATGCTCAGATAAAACATATTCTTTGATAATCTTATTCTTTCAGAGACTTAAAACTTTTCATTGTGCTATGTGAAAGATTCATTTCTTTCCCTTTAAAAGTGTTTCACCTGTGTAGCATGGATCCTTTTAAGTCCCTGGATTAGCAGTGCCTTTTTGATGTGTATATATCATCCACTTCTAGAACAGCTCCTACTAAGGCTGGTACCTATGTACAGGACATTTCCTGCATTTCAATTATATGCTATTTGCATATAAGTTGTTATGCTGAAAATGTACATGAATGTCATGTAATAAATACCTAAAGGCATCATTATATCATTTATTTATTCAGCAAACATTTTGAGAACATATTTTAAAAGAAAAAATATTTATTGTGATGGGAAAATATTCATGTTATATTAGATGAAATAATATAACAAGCAACATTTTATGTGCCAAACATTGTGCCTCATACTTAACATGCAATATCTCATTTAATCATATAATAGTCTATGAGGTTGGTATTATAATAATTGCCATTTTACAGATAAGAAAGTGAGATTTAAGAGGCAGATTTGTCTAAAGTCATATGAATAGTTAGGTTAGAGTTAGTACTTGACCTCAGGCAGAGTGACTTTAGAGTTGACACTTTTATTTTATTGAACCCAGGGCCTTGCATTTGCTTGCTTTGCAAGTGCTATGCCACTGAGGTACCCCTTCAGCCCATTTTTTAACTTTTTATTTCTAGTCAAGGTCTCACTAAGTTTCACAGGCTGCCTCTGGTCTCAACCTTGGTGATCCTCTTGCTGCCACCTTCCGATTTGCTGGAATTACAGGTGTGTGCCATCGTGCCTGGCAGAGCTGACACTCTTAACCTCCAGGTCTAATGTGTCCCAAAGCAGAGGAGAGAGATTTATTACATGTGTATTATATAAGTATGTTCATATACATATATACTCATGTATTTATTTCAATTATACATATTATACATATTTGCCTGCAGCTGTAGCCCTGTGGCATCTGATCCCATCAGATCTCAGAAGCTAAGCAGGGTCGGGCCTGGTTAGTACTTGGATGGGAGACCGCCTGGAAACACTAGAAGCTGTAGGCTTGGGAGAAGGACCTGGCAGCCCCCTCCCAAAAATCAATCTGCCATTGAAAACCCTATGAATAGCAGAGAAGCACTGACAATAGTGTTTCCCCTGTTGTACAGAGGGTCGCTATGAGTTGGATACCGACTCGATGGCACCTAACAACAACATACATATTTAGTAAAATGGGATTGTTGTTATTATTAGGTGCGGTGGAGTTAATTTTGACTCATAACAGCCATACATCAGAATGAAACACTACCCAACACTGTGCATGCTTGGCACTATTGCTAGTGGTTCTCTGCTATTCATAGGGTTTTCAGTGGCGGATTGATTTTTGAGAGTGGTTTGCTGGGTCCTTCTCCCAAGCCTACAGTATCTGGTGTTCCCAGGCGGTCTCTCATCCAAGTACTAACCAGGCCAGACTCTGTTTAGCTTGCAAGATCTGATGGGATGAGACGCCACAGCACTATGGTTATAGGCATAAAAATGGGATATTGTATATAAAATATGTTCCATATAGTACCATATATTTTGTATATTGACATATTAAATATAATAAAATATAAATAGATGTAACATTTTACACACACACACACACATACACACACACACACATATATACACACACATCTACATATATATTTCCTCCTATTGATTATGGTATTCTACAGCCATACCTAGCTTGCAACCTTACCACTGTGACATCCAATCCCATCAGATCTTGGAAGCTAAGCAGGATCAGGCCTGGTTAGTACTTAGATGGGAGACCTCCTGGGAGCACTAGGTGCTGTAGACCTAGTGGAAGAAGGACCTGGCAACCCACTCCCCCCAAAAAAACAATCGGCCATTGAAAACCCTATGAATAGCAGAGAAGCACTGACAATAATGTTTTGCCTGTTGTATGTAGGGTCACTATGAGTCATACACTGACTTGATGGCACCTAACAACAACCACAACAACAGACATACCATCTTAGCATCCAATCCTGTCTGATCTTGGAAGCTATGTACGGTCGGATCGGCTAGTCCTTGGATGGGAGGCTGCCTGGGAATATCAGGTGCTGTAGGATAGGGAGAAGGACCTGGCAGTCCACTCCTGAAAGAATCAGCTATTGAAAAACCCATGTATAGCAGAGAAGCACTGACAATAGTGCCAGGCATTCCACAGTGTTGGGTAGTGTTTCGTTCTGTTGTATGTAGGGTCGTTATGAGTCAGACTTGACTCCAGGGTACCTAACAACAACAACATTGATTACAGTTTCCCATCCTCCCAACACAAAACTCCTTGACTCCCTTGCTTCTTTCTACCAAAATCCAGATCTTCTCTTAGTCTTTATTAGGGGTGGACTGAGGGTTTGAGGTGAGTTTTAGTTACTTAAAGCTAAAACTTTTTACTCTTTGTAGAGTAGGGGGCTCTTCAGATCCTGCAGATTGCACATCTACCAGACAGTCAAATCTATCTCATTGCCAAAATCAACATCATACTGATGATCTCTTTTACTGTCTTGGTCTTGTTGTTTGTTATTTAACTTTGGTGAAGTTTATGCTGCAGGAATGAGAGAAGTTAGGACCAAAGAAGCACACTGTAGCCAAGGGAAAATACTGAAACTTATTATATGGTGCCCTTTTCAGTAGAGCCCAAGGACCAAGTGCCATTTGCTCAAGCAACAAGGGCATGAACAACCTAAGATTAGCCTCTGAAGAGGCTTCCATGACGAGCTGCTGGATTTCCTTTAGCTGGTTAAACAGAAATATTGTTTGTAAAAATGAAAGATGGTTATTTTTCTTGGAGAAATGGGAATATGGTAAAACACATAGGGCCATTTGAAGATTGAGATTGAATAATGGCACAAAAAGACACCTAAATTCTCACAGCTGCTTTTTATATTTTGGTATACTTTACAGTTAGAATTAAGGAGGCAGCATTTCTCAAAATAAGACTTAGCATAATCTCATAAGAAGCACCTGATCATTATATGGCCGTCCCTTCCACAAGTCAACATGAGTGGCAAAGCCCGTCTTTAACTTCTATCACACGACATTCAGGAAAATTCTACCAGATTTGATAAAGAAAAGGAATGAAAACTATGTTCCAGCATGACACTAGTTCCTGTGGGTTTTTTTTTTTCTTCTTCTTCTTCTTTTTATCTTTTAATGAGGGATGAGATTTACAGTTTGACTGTTGGAAGCAATACATGACTTATTCTGTTCCACTCCACAAACTCCCACATAAAGCCAGGAGTTCCCCTTTCTACTTCTGAGGCAGCAGGTTAAGAAGAAGGGGATATCCCAGATTTAAAGTGAGCACAGGATTAATATAAGCCTATTTTGTTGTTTGGCTGGGGTATAGCTCGGTGGATAGAGGACTGCCCTACACTCTCTAAGGCCCTGGGTTCAATCTCCAGCACTGTAAAAAAGGGAGAAGCCCCTGGCAGCCTACTCCCAAAACAATCCCCAAGACAATCAGCAATTGAAAACCCTATGAATAACAGAGAAGGACTGACATAGTGCTGGCCAGGGCACAGTGCTGGGGAGGGTTTCCTTCTGTTGTACATAAGATCACTTTGACTTAGACTTGACTCAACAGCACCTAACAACAACAACTATTTTGTTGTTTAATATCTTTTTCATTTCAACACAACCCTTTAATGACAGGGATCATGCCACATTCCTTCTGTGTTCCATCACTGAGAACACTACCTGGCATATGCTGGGTACTTGGTGACATTTGTTCAATGAGTGAACAGTACAATCCAATCAGAAGCTTTCGTTATTCTTTCTTATTTCCTTCAAAGTTGTGTATTAGGACAATTGTTAAGCTTAAACTCTCTCTCTCTCTCTCTCTCTCTCTCTCTCTCTCTCTATATATATATATATATATATATATATATATATATATATTCTTCTTTCTCTCTTTCTTTTTTTTTTTTAGAATGGCTATACTCCTTTACATATTGCTGCCAAGAAGAATCAGATGCAGATAGCTTCCACACTCCTGGACTATGGAGCTGAGACTAACATTGTAACCAAGCAAGGGGTAACTCCACTCCACCTGGCGTCACAGGAGGGGCACACAGATATGGTCACCTTGCTTCTGGATAAGGGAGCCAATATCCACATGTCAACCAAGGTATTGCATTCTTGTCTCTTGCTTCCATGAAGAGTCTTTCAGAGGAATGTGAACTGAAACCAATCAAAGACAACTTGGAACAAAAAGGATGGATCTATTAAAAGGAAACAGAAATGTATTATAGACCTCAATGACAGGAAGGCAAGCTGTATGAGAGATGAGAAAACCATGCAAAGCAAGAGAGTCACTTTCACAGATTCTCTACCTACATAGCTACTTCTTTTTTTTTTATCTTGACTTTTCTCTGCAAGTCAGTTTCATTTGCCTTCTTCTGCAGATCTGCTTTCTCAGTTTGGTAAGATGTGAGTGGCCAAAGAGGCCACCTGTGACTCCCAAGAGTAAACATCATTAGTAGTTCAAGCAGTTGGCCCAGATTTCCCTAGCTGCTGCTGCTCCCAATCCCAAATTTCAGAGACAGAGAAAAAAGAGTGGGGGAGGGAGGGACAGAGAGAGATGATGCTTCCATCTGGAAGTTGGCTCCAACAACTGCATCGAATCTGGGAGGCCCACATCCATCACCCAAGTTATCCTCCAGCCCAGCAGAACATCAGAGTCACCTCTGAATGGGAGCAGGGAACGTGGTAAGATGTAGATTTTTGAGTCAGCTTCAGCCTAGTTTGGGTGTTGTGGTGGTGGTAGTCAGAAAATCACTGTTTTTAATAAACCCCCTCCATAATTTCAGCCTTTCTCCAGAGAATGACCTTTGTGGACCAACCATATTCATTATAATGGAGTGATAGTCAAGTACATAAAGGGAAATTATTCAAATATAAAAATATTTAGATTTTTCCAAGTGCATGCCTGTCTATCCATCTACCTACGTATCTAATATCTATCTGCATATGCATACATATGTATCTATATATCTATCTTATATACTCCACTGGAACCAGCTACTGAGAAATTAAAAATTGGAACCTGTGTTTAAAAGCTAATTCACTATTTGAATCTCTTGGTGTTTTTTGAGACATGTGGCTTGGGTTTAGTGAAAATTAACCTTCATAGGATTTTACACAAATATACAAATACTATGTTTTCTACATCTGACTGATAAGCTAATGGTGCTTTTGGAGTATGGAGTAAAAGTTGGTACTAATAAAATTTGTAGAATGGTTACACAGCATGCATTCTTTAGAAAAGACTATGACACAGGCATGTTGTCTTTAATGCCTCTAGAATCTTTATTACTCAGAAGTATACCAATACATCCTTTGCCCTTATTTATGCTCATCTCTCTTTTTACCACAGGTCTTCACAGAGCCTTTTAAAAAGTATGAGGTCTTAGTCTATTATCTCTTACTATAACACAATATCTGAGACTGAGAAATTTATAAACAATAGGAGTTCAACTGGCTCATGTTTCTGCAAGCTGGGAAGTCTTAGAGCCTGGTACCAGCATCTGCTTGGCATTTGGTGAGGGCCTTCTTGCCGAGTCATAACAGGGTGAAGGACATCATATCCAGACAGAGAAAATAAGCTAGCTCAGGTCTTTCTTCTTCTCATGAAGCTACTAAAACTATCATGGGAGCTTCCCTCTCATGACCTCACCTAATTCTAGTTCCCTCTCCTAGGCCCCAGCCTCAAATGCCAACAACATAAGAATCTGCAGACTACATTTCCAACACTTGACCTTTGAGGGGGCATGTTCAACCCATAGCATAGAGCTAATTATAGAGTCAGTCTTCTGAAGAATTTGCATTTCACAAAGAATGAACCTGGCAAAGCCTTACAGTGAAATTCAATGTCAGCCAGACAGTCATTACGTCTAGGACACAGATGTCCTTGTGAAATCATGCCCTTCAGGTGATCATTTACCCTGTTGGGGATATTCTGACTGTGAGACAGAATAGTTATTTAATATCAGTCTTTGAAGAGGGCATGCAAGTGTTTACTGTCTACTAAAACTTAAGCACCCTCACGTGTCTGTCAGCTATGCCACTGGCATTTCAGATACCAGTAGGGCTACCTGTGGTGATAATTAAATAAATAAATAATAAATAAATAAATGTATTTGATGTGTTAAATAAATGTATTTGGGATACTAGGTGATCATTCATTTAATGATCAATAACATTTTTAAACAGACTGCAAAAAGAAATATTTTTCTTTTTGGTGTTTTAGGATAGGGAAAATCAATATGAGGAAGGATATTCTGTTCTGTCTTCATATTCAGATTTTTTATACTTTAGGATTAAAAAATCATTGTGTAGAAGTGACAAAACGTTAATGCAAAAAGATATCTTCTGTCTCACACTGATGTTTTATGAAACTCCAAGCTGAGCTTAGCCAGAGGTCCAAGGATTAAAAAGCCCCAGGCCTTCTAATAAAAAGCCCCCTGCCAAGCTATAGACTGTTTTCTTCTCTGTGGGTATCACTTAGGACTTTCAAAGGTCAGAGCACCTATTGATTTCTAGAAGTAGCCCCATGGCCAGAGATGATGAATTTTGGAGAGTGTGGTTTTGCCTCCTCAGCCTTAGTGCTAAAATGGAAGAATGGGCCTGAAAGTGACCGCCACAATGGCTGGTCAATTTGAACTGGACATGAGCTGGGGGTGAGAAGATGCTGACTGACTATGCACAGGTAGCTACTTCAGTCTTCAGCTGCAAAATGTACAAGGTGATGAATATAAAAGGTATTTGAGTAATAGTTGGGGGTTTGAATATACTATAAACTAGAATATAAAGTGTACAAAGGCAGGAACTTTTGTTCACAGCTAAGTGCCTCAAATACTCCCTTACATATGAAGGGTACTCAAAAAATGCCTGTTAAATTTACAAATGCTTAAGGTTTTAAAGACACTCTTTAAATCTCACTTTTGCTTGATGGAAGGTACTTGTGTATAGTGAGGTGGCTACAGAGTGGCACTGGCACACTGTACTGTAAAACAAACTACTGCTCTTCCTTTCTCCATTCATTTGTTGTTGTTGTTGTTGTTGTTAGGTGCTGTGGAGTCTGACTCATATCGACCTTGTATACAACAAAAGGAAACATTCTGATACTGTGCCATGCCCAACACTATTGTCAGTGCTTCTTTGCTATTCATAGGGTTTTCAGTGGTGGACTGATTTAGTTTTTATTAAGTTATAACTGTTCTTTAATTACATATTAAAATAAACATAATAATGTACACATGACATTTTTACATGAAACTGGCCAGTTGATGGTGCTGTATAAATATTGGGGTTACTTTTTAAAATCTAGCTTCTAGAAGACCCTCTCCTCCAAAAAGCATACTCACTGTATACTGGAGAAAATTATTCTGAGTTCACTTCCTGTAACTTAGTACATTTGTTAACATTGAAATGATGTTTTTATTGATTAAAGTATAGATTACTGCTAAGGTTGTAAAGTTGCAGGAGTACTTGGTTGATTAATCATCTAAGTAAATAGATTAAGTAGGAGATATGGGAGCATTTGAAAAGAATGTTGTTTGGAAGCTTATTAAAGACTCACCTCATAAATACCCAATATAGAAAATAGAGAATGTAATTTGCTGAAAGTATTGATTAACTTAGAGAATATATCTTAGATAAAAAGTCATATTAACTTCAAGAGTTTGTCTTCAATATCTAAAGATGCCATTTCTAGGGAAAGGCTTTGAGTTTCCCAGGATTTTTTTCAAGATATGGTATTGTGGTTGAAACAGTGCACTTTCCTCTTCATATGTACTCCTTTGTTTCCATTCTCTCTGCAGAGTGGACTCACATCCTTACACCTGGCAGCCCAGGAAGATAAAGTAAATGTTGCTGAAATCCTCACTAAGCACGGGGCAGACCAGGATGCTCATACAAAGGTAAAACAAATCACTATCAGCATAACAACAAGTTCTATCCTGGATGATTTCCCATAGTCCTCATTTGGATCAGCCCATGTCCAGGTCCCCCTACTCAGACATCCATTCTAGAGTATAAACCTTTCCTGCTCATATGTCTGTAGTGGTTCTGTTTTCACTGGAGTCAAATCCAAATGGACAGCATGCTGTCAGGACCCTTCATGAAAAGACTCTAGTTTTGTAGAGTTAAGTCCACCCCATTCCTTATTGCTTTGGCTGGTCCTGATGACCTGTTGTTTTCCACTTGTGCTTGCTCACCTCCAGGCCCTTGGTATTGATGAGGTTTGTCCCTCTCTGTGCCATTAAATTCTCACCCTTCCTATAAGCATAGCTCAGCAACACCCTTACTGTATCTCCAGTGATCCTCCTATCACATCAGTCTCTTTCCTGTTTTCAGGTCGTATCATTTGTTCCTCTCTCCTAATTCTTTTCAAATTAAGTGACATGTGGGGTCTGATTCAAGTTCCATTTGGCCAGGGATCTGCTTATATCCATATTTGTATCCAAAGGACACGTACATGATCTAAGTAGAGTTTGTACCATCAAATTGGATTTCTACCCACTCTTTCAATAACTGAGGTTCTGCCTAACCTCTCTCCCTTTGAGCATTAACCACTGAGTAATAGCAGTTAATAGTAACACTTCTATTTTATGATTTATTATTTACAGCTTGGTTATACTCCTTTAATTGTGGCCTGCCACTATGGAAATGTGAAAATGGTCAATTTTCTTCTGAAGCAGGGAGCCAATGTTAATGCAAAAACCAAGGTAAAATACTTGTATTCCTTTTCCTTTTCAATAAGCAAAAACATTCAGCCATCTGGCCACCTCACGAGCTACCATGTTGCTGTTGGGTGGGCGAAGGGGAGTTTCTTTCTTCTTTTTCTTCCTCTTCTTCTTCTTCTTCTTCTTCTTCTTCTTCTTCTTCTTCTTTTTTTTGTTTTGTTTTACTTTTTAGTTCTTCTAAAGTGATTTTGAAGAAGGAATGTAGTTTTCTAATTATTTGGACTCCTTCATTCTAATAACCTTTGACAGTCATGTAGGTTAGTTTCAGAACTGCTTCTCTTATAAAGTTAAAGTAGCTGACACTGATTTAGCAATTTACTGCACAATACAATAGATCCTGCTATAACATCATCATGCTCTGGCAGATTTCCTCTCACTTCAGGGCCTTGATGCCTTACCCTAGCTCCCCCTCTCCTCATGAGACTGCATGCTTTTCATTTTTAACGAACCCTGTCACTTTGGGAACACCATGTGGTCGTGTTCAGTGGGGCAGTAATGTGCAAGGCCCTGGCCAAAAGTTCTGATGGGTAATGTAGAGCTGACTTGATCCCAGGACTTTTTTCCAGGGCCACTTGAAGGGTCCTCTTCAATAAATCAACATCAGAACATCCCTCCCATGTTTTGTTGCACTCAGATTGGTTCATGGTGAAGAGAAATGCCTGCTGAAACTACTGCTGCCAATGTATAGTATAACTTTGCAGTTCTAGGTTCTTTGGTCCAAAGAAATATTTGCATGCTGTTTTCTCAAGTTCACATATGAGAAATTCCTAATCACAGCTTTGTGAGTGGGCTCAAGTAAACTAGTGTGAGCACATTCAGAAGTCTTGAAGGGCACCATTCCAGACACTACTGTTCTTGTTAGGTGCCGTTGGATCAGTGTCCAGCTCATTGAGACCCTATGTACAATAGATGAAGCACTATTGTTGTGCCTCTCTACCATTCAATGGCTGATTGTGTTTTGGGAGTGGGTGTCCAGGTCCTTCACCCAAGCCTACAACACCTGGTGTTCCCAGACAATCTCCCATCCAAGTATTAAATAGGGCCAACCCTGCTTAGCTTCTGAGATCTGATGCCACAGTGGTACAGCTGCAGGCAAGATACTACTAATTAGGAATATATAGAAGTTTTGTAAGTCAGTGCTTCTTTTTATATCCTCTTAGAAGCAGAAACAGAACCATTTTCTACATAAGCATATTCATATGTTAACCATGCCTGGCTTCAAATTTATAATCTTACTCTAGCAAGAATAGCTCCTGCCTAGTTTCTGACTAGGTCTTGGGTTTTCACGAAGTTTTACTTTAATAAAAGCTTTCATGTGAGTTCCCAGACATTAGTTCCCAGCACTGTTTTTGCTGAAGCAGCTCACATATGTGACCTGCAGGAAAGACATTCTTTTTGGAATGCACACATTCTCCTGAAATGCACCAATGCAGCAATGCAATGGGACTTTGGTGGGGCTTGAAAAGATTTTCCATATTTTTTTGAAGTGTTTGGCTGTTGAGATGGATTTAATATTTAGAACCCAAATGCTATATTGTCTCAACATGATCAGTGACCTCTATAGAGTTAGATCTACATCATGGACATTGAGTGAAAGAAGAATCTTATTCTAACATTTTAGGTTTTGTTAGTTGAACTGTGTAGCTTTTATTGTTGCACTTGAGAGCATACATTTTAGGGGAGGAGGTAGCTATCAGATAAAAGATAGAAATCTTTTAATAAACCCATCTGCATCTTTCCACATAGAATCATATCTTTGGACAAGGAATTGCATTTTCTTCCTGACATTTTATGTGTAACCATAGTTACTAGAGAGTTATTTCATTGCTTTGAAAATGCAAACATATGTATTGCCTTCATTCCTTAACGACTCACTACTTGGGATAAAAAACTTGGAGAAGTAAATGTGTTTTATGGAGCTATTATTTGCTTAATATTAAAACTAAACTGCCACATCGGCTTGAGGCAGTTAGATAATTAACTTGTGAAGAGCATTTAGAGCTATAGCATATAAAAGGAGATTTCTTTCATAAAATATCCTGCAAAGATTATAGAGCTCTGTAGTAAGGAAATAAAACAGTGATTGCTACCATTGTCAAATGATTTTTTTACATTATGAAATTATTTGACAATGTAATGTAAAAAAAAAATCTTCACAGACAACTTTGCATGTTTGATCCTTTATCAGTCTTGAAATCCTGGTCTTTTCTACTTTGTTGTTGTTGTTAGGTGCCGTCGAGTCAAGTCCGACTCATAGCGACCCTATGTACAGCAGATTGAAACACTTGCTGATTCTGTGCCAGGCAAACAATCTTATTTATGTTTAAGCCCATTGTTGCAGACACTGTGTCAATCCATCTGGTGGAGGGTTTTCCTCTTTTGCGTTGACCTGCCACTCTTCCAAACATGATGTCCTTCTCCAGGGATTGTTCTCTCCTGACTACATGTCCGAAATATGTAAGATGCAGTTTGGCCATT
>VMDO01001751.1:0-166917 GCA_007922755.1 Pedetes capensis
TAGTAAAAGATAGAGAAGACTTGGATGGGAAACTTAGATAGGAAGGGGGGAGGGGGGAAACATAGAGGAGGGTAAGGGGTAACCTATATGTATAATGCTTATCAAATTGCATATATGAAAATTGTCACAACGAAAAGCATGTCAAAATGAATCACATTATGATGTACATTAAAAATTTCTAATAAAAAAAAAAAAGAAATTTGATATAACTACCAAGAAGATTGCTGTGAGGACTGCCTACATAGAGATAAATTTTTTTGAGAGATATTTTAAATAATGAAAATGTTAAAATAGCAATAAGCCATGCTTGGGGTCAAAATGTATGTAACCTTTAAGTTTCGCTTTCCCCTCTGTAATTCTGTGCTTCTTTGAGACATGCCCAGGCAACATCCTCATGACTCTTTTCTTAAACCTACACAATATATAATTTCATTTTACTAAAGGGCAGTTCCTTCAATAGAAAAACCTGAACAATGGAAATTCTTTTGATCTTATTGGCATCTCCCTAGCCTATGACAAGGGCCTTTCTAGGCTCATGCAACACTAAGTGCCCAGAGGTGGGCATGCAAGACTGATAGCACACAGGGTGTGCCCTTGGTTAAATAAAACTGGAGGGAACATGTGCACCCTCTTTTTTGGCTTCCTCCTCTGTGCTCTTGGTAAGTCCGCCTCTGTGTCTTGAAGCCTATCTCTCTCTCTGAATGCCCACATGTATTCTAAAGTGTATACTTAATAAACCATATAACTTTGTTTCACTTTGACTCATCCGGAAATTCTTTGTTATGATGAAACCAAGAACTTGGCTTACCCTGAGTGGAGTGCCCAACTAAGAGAGCTCCTCAGGCAAGGCACCCATGCTGAGCTATCCCTCCTGCTGCACTGCCTGTGACACTAGCAGACAATTTGCTTAGAATAATCATAGCAACTCACATAATTTGGGTCTTGAATGTCTCCTAAAAGCCTATGTCATAAAGGTTTGGTCCCCAGTGTGCCACTATTGGAGAGAAGTGTGGAACCTTTGAGAGTGGAGCCTAGTGGGAGGTTTTCAGGTTACTGTGGACATGCCTTCAAAGGGGATGATGGTGCCTCAGTCTCTTGCTCTTCTCTTTTGCTTCCTGGCCATGAGGTGAGTGGTTTTGCTTTGCCACATGTTCCAGTCATGACGTGCTGCTTCTCCAAAGGCCCAAAGGCAATGGGGCCAACTGATCACTGACTAGAATCTTCAAAACTGTGAACCAAAATAGACCTTTTATTTTATAAATTGATTATCTCAGGTTCCCCCCCACCCCCCCCCGTACTGGGGGTTGAACACAGGGCCTCGCACTTGCATACTTTGCAAGTGCTGGACCACTAAGCTGCACCCCCAGCCCATTTTTTTTTTTTTTTTACTTTTTGAGACAGGGTCTTGCTAAGTTATGCAGACTGCTTCTGCTCTCAAACTTGTGATCCTTCTGCCTCAGCCTCCCGAGCTGCTTGGGATTACGGGCGTGCACCACCATGCCCAGCAGGTATTTCTTACAGTGATGGAAAGCTGATGTATTTAGTGATTACATCTTAGGAATAAGTAAAATGAATGACAGCAATGTCATAAGGGATGGGAGGGAGGAACTGGAATATTCAGTTATAAGGTACTTACACTACTCACCAAGCAATATAGTGTTATTTGAAAGGCAGTTGGATCAGCTGTAAATATTTACTATAAACTCAAGAGAAACAACTAGAAACAGTAAAAATAAAGTATAATTAATATCTAAGAGAAGAGAAAAATGGTATCATACAAAATAGACAGTTAAAGCCAGAGAAAGCAGAAAAAGAAGTTAAAAAAAATGAAGAATGAACAAGCAAGGGCAATAACTAGTAAACACTGACAAATATGTGAGCTATTTATCCAATTATATCAGTAATCATTTGAAAAAAGAGGAAACATTGGGGTAAAAATGAAAAGACAAGAATTAAATTTAATTCTTAAAGCTAGATGTTCAAAGTGTTAGGTAGCTAGCTTAAGCATTAGCAAGCAATATGGAGCAAAAGGGGATTCAAAATTGCTCTTGCCATTCTGCCGTGAGGAAGCCATTTGCATCCCTAAGGACGCTGGAAGGACACTTTACAATGGGACCCCCACTCTAGGCCAGGACTGATGGTTGCCTAGATGTAAACAAAGGCAGACTATTCTAGGACTTCCACCTATGGGCCCCTCTTTCTGAAAATATTTGAAAGGTCTATTAAGTCCTTCTACAAAACAAAGACACCACAATATAAATGGTCAAGAAAATGCATGCAATTGTTCTGACAAGATAAAAACAAAGTTCACTACAGGAAAAGTTTCTATCTTAAACAGAACTGGTATCCAAGGACATATAGAAAAATATTACCAAGTAAATGATAGAGAAGACTTAGATGGGGAGGGTGTGGGGGGGAAAGCATACAAGAGGGTAAGGGGGCACCTATATGAATAATGTACATCAAAATGCGTATATGGAAATGCCACAATGAAAAGCATGTCAGAATGAATCACATTAAGGTGTACATTAAAAATTTCCAATAAAAAAAAGAGGAAAAAAAAAAAAACAAAGACACCCCATGTAGGGTGATTTTTCCTATTCTTAAGGCCCAAATTTCACTGTAAAAACACATTTGACCATTAAGCCCAGGCATCAGCCCTTTACTACTGCTCACCTTCATGTCTGGAAGGTGTGCTGCCTTTATATACTCTCTAACTTTAATAAACTTATGCTATACTCTATACTATAAAATTTCTGTGTCTCATATAAATTCTTTTATAGTGGGAAACAGATGAATTGAGGTCTCTACTGCTGGGGAAGTATCTGCCTGACTCCAGCCTCCCAGATCCGCATGTTGGACCATGCTTGACCCATTTTCTTCTCTGGACCTGCTTTGACCATCTCCCTGCTAACAAAAGCACTTTGTAAATGCTGTACCCCCCTCAGTTTCAACAAGCTGCATTGTATATGATAAGTAAATAAATATTTATTAAATGACAAAAAGTACCCATGATCTTATAAAAGATAGAAGTATAAAGTAACTCACAATATATGATGTAATTTAGAAAGGGAGAGAACTACGTGGGCCAGGAGGGTTTAAAATAATAAGAAAATGCATGCAATTCATTGGAGAGGAGATTGAAAGGAACCTTGGCAATAAGGGAAACACTACAGATACCTTGAAAGACCCTCCTTCCCTATGAGCCTTGACACATTAGTCCCTTTGAGGTAAACTTAGTGATATGCTTTCTAGGAACACAGTAAAAAAGGAGAAAAATATTAGTTGTAAAGGGGTTTTAAAGTGGAGAAACATCTGCTTGGCATGGTGGCCCCTGTCTATAATTTCAGCATTTGGGAGGCTGAAGCAGGAGGATTATGAGTTTGAAGCCAGCCTAAGCTAAATGGTAAGACTCTGTTTGAAAAATGAAACAAAACAAAACAAACAAAACCAACAAAATAACCTAAAATAACAGTGGAGAAACTCAACAAACATTACATTTGCCAAATGTTGAAAGTTAACAGCATATTATGTGGAAATCATGTAGCTCCAATATGATGTGATGACTAGGTCACTTCCCTCTGAAGTATTCTTTCCAAAATCTATAACCTCCACCTAATCATGAAAAAAATCAGACAAACTCAGATCAGAGACAGTCTATAGAATATCTAGCCAGCATTCTTCAAGACTATCAAAATCATGAAAAACAAGGAAAACCTGAGTAATTGTCACAGATGGGAGGTTAGGGAGTTTTGACAACTAAATTAAATGTGATATTCTGGTGTGCAGAGAGGAGTTGCTACAGTAGGCCTTAGCTGTGAACCTTAGAATGGGCCACTTGTAGGTTTGCCCTTGGTTGACATCTGAGAACTTAGTTTTGAGAGGATTTCCACCATTCCCTGGTAAAAATAGCTCACTGTCCCTGAAGTATTTGCACAATGCGATTTACACCGAATACCTATTTTCATCCTGAGTCTGGGAATTTGGGTATGTGTTAGGTAGAAAGGGCCTACATACTCAGTCTCCAATAATGACCATGGACCTTGGGTCTGTAAATGAGCTTCCCTGGTAGACATGTGTATTGTCACAACTTGTTGTTGGGGGAATTAAATACATCCTGTGGGACTCTACTGGGTGAGGTTTCCTCGAAGCTTGCATTTGGTGTCCTCTAGACTTCTCCATGTCTGCCTTTACCCTTTGATGATTTTGCCTTGTATTCTTTCATTGTAATAATTTATAGCTAGGAGTACATCTATGTGCTGAGTCCTGAGAAGTCTGTAGTGAATCACTGAACCTGGGGAAACCTGATTAACCTGGATTGGATCCTAGAAAGGAAAGAGAACATTAACATAAATGCTAGTAAAAATCCAAGTAAGGTCTGGAATTTAGCTAGCAGCAATGAATCAACGTCAATTCCTTAGTTTGGGCAAATGTACAATGGAAATGTAAGATGTTAATGATGGGAGAAGGGTGAGGAAGATATGAAATCTCTGTACTATTTTTGTAATTTTTTTGTTAATCTAAAATTATTTCAAAATGAAAAATTCATTAAGGAATAACACTAAACTCAAAGGGTATGGAAATTCATGAAAAATCATATACCAAACACAGGAGAGCTCCTTTTCTTTTTTTTTTTTTTACTGTAACCAAAGGGACAGGTTATAGTTAAAAAACATTCAGACTCAGCAACTGATGTGAAAGTAGCACAATTTAAAAGAAGGATGATATTAGTCAGTAAATAATAATAGTAATAATTAAAAAAATAAAAGACAGTCGAATTCATACCCCACACCATGTCTCGTACACCAAATTCAGGGCCCTGATGGGGAAGGAGTGAAACCCTAAGATCCAGGAAGGGGTATCTGCATGGATATCCTTGAGAATTTTGAGCTCATAGATTTACCTTGATGCTTCGAACGAACACAAGTATCTACTCCCCTTGCTATAGGACAGTGGTTTTCCGTTGCCTGAAGACCATATGTAAATCTCATCCATGGAGGATGTCCTCCAATATGCTGCTGCTTTTCAAAATTTTTGCCACAAATCCCTTCAGGGTTTCTACATTAGTAATTAGAATCAAGTTTTATCATGGCATGACTGAGGAAGCACTGTCCTTATTTTGGAATAAGAAGTTATTCTTCAAATATGTACTGGCTGAATCAGAAGAGTTGAGATGGATCTTGGTGCATGTACAGAGTAAGTGGTCTGAGGTAAAGATACCATATATTTGTAAAGTATAAACCCTAATGACATAGAAAACCCTTAAAAGACTGAATTCAGCCAAAACTGCTAAGGAGACAAGAGCTCAAAAGGGGTTATATTAAGAAAAATGGACAGTTGCATATCTTTGCACACTAGAATTTGTGGACTGTCAATGACATATCTGAATTTCTCAATTACTTCATTAGGTGAAATAATAACAAACATTCTGTGTGGCCTGTTGTTTCCAAAATGGTCTGGCTCCGTCTTGCTATTAAAAATTTTGTTAATTAAAGGAACTCAGAGAAAGACTGAAAGACCAAGTATACGCACAGACAGGTAAATACTAATAGATACTTGAGTGTGCGTACTATTAAAGAGCAGAAACCTAAAAAGTCTTTTTTTAAAAAATGTGAATGCCTTCCAAAGTTTAATCTTCAACCCTTTGCTTTTAATACAAACTTTTCTAAAATATCTCCTCTTAGCATCTTTTACGAGCGGCAATAGCCTTCTAAACTGGGCCTGCTTATTCACATGCATCATGCACATTGATGTCAGATTATATTTTGAAAACTCTCATCCTACTCTTCTTTTGCTCAATATCCTTAAACAATATATGCCTTATATGCTAACATTAATTTTTTAGCTTGTTTTTTAAAGCTCTTTAATCTGTCTCCTCTTAGCTCTAGTTAGCTTATTCTCTATTCCAACAGAGCCTTAAACCTAGACAAATCTATCTAAAGTGTCCAGACATATCTTGAACATCCTAGGTTCAATGCTTTTGAAAACTAGCCCATTCACCTGCAAATATTGCTTTCTTGTTTGTGCATCTAACTTTACAGCACAAAATACATTCACCTTTTGGAATTATTCCATGTGCAAGGGATCTCTCTTCTATAACACCAACTCCTTATACTTGTTGTTGTTAGGTGCCATTCAATCGGTGTCCAACTCATACCGACCCTACATACAACAGCTGAAACACTATTATTAGTATTTCTCTGCTATTCATAGGGCTTTCAATGGCTGATTGTTTTTTGGTAGTGGGTTGCCAGGTCTTTCTCCCAAGCCTATAGCACCCCGTGTTTCCAGGCAGTCTTCCACCCAAGTACTAATCAGGCCTGCCCCTGCTTAGTTCCTGAGATCTGACAGAATTGGATGCCACAGTGGTATGACTGCAGGCTACTCCTTAAACTAGAGGTTGTAAAAAATTTTTTTTTCGGTACTGGGGTTTAAACTCAGGCCCCTGAGCTTGCATGCTTTGCAAATGCTGTGCCACTGAGCCGCACCCTCAGCCCCTCCCCTTTTTTTTTTTACTTGTTAAGACAGGGTCTTGCTAAATTATGCAGACTGCCTCTGGTCTCGAACTCGCGATTCTCCTGCCTCTGCCTTCCGAATGGCTGGGATTACACGCGTGCGCCACCGCGCCCAGCTCTGAAGTAATTTTCAAAACTTGATAGCACCTAACAACAACAACAACAAAATGTCATTGAAAAACTGAGAAGCTCTAGTAAGGCCCACATGTCAACAAATGGTTGAAGTTTAGAAGTTGCCAACTTTAGATGTGTTGTTCAATTCATTGAAAAAGCATTTATTGAGCACCTATTATTGCCAGTTTTAGGCCTTGGGGACACAGCAGTGAACAAAACTCATCATGAATTTATATTCTAACGAAGGGAACAGATAACATAATTATATCTCAGAATGAGATAAATACTATGGAGAAAAATGAAGCAGGGTTAAGAGGGATAGGGCAGGAGGGGATGGGCAAGGTGCTTGAACTACGTTCATTAAAATACCTGGCTCATTCCTATGGGAACCTGGGTTTATGACTCTGACTAGTCGCACTGCTCCTTAAGACCTCACTCTTTGGATACCCAGGCGCGAAAAGTGTTTTTATGCGGGACACTACAGGAAGCGAAAAGTTGCCACAGGGCCACAGTTCCACCGTCGCTTTCCCGGGTTATTCCCGCAGCGTTTGGTTGGGGCGCCCAGGAGCACGCAACACGCGGCGGGCTCCAGAGCACAGTCAGTCCCTTCGCAGATCCTCAAAGCTACCTAAGTGCCAGCGGCCCTGTTTACAGGGCAACAGAACTGTGACTCGTATACAACCGCGGGCTCGTGGCCGCCAGGGCCGAGACCCACAACCCAGAAACGAAGTAGACAAATGAAAAGAAAAGTAGCTATCAGAGCTATAGTTGCACCCCAGGAAAAAGCCCAGGCGACAGTGCCCGCTGCTGCGCGGCTAGCAGCGCAGCAGATTCGGGGTCTCCAGAGTTGCCAGGCTCTAGAAGCAACAACTTCCGGCCCCGAAGGTTCCCTGGCTCCGTGGCTCGCCGGGGTCCTAGTCATGGAAAGGTGGCCGTGGCGGCCGCCTGACCTCCCGAACATTTGGGTCAAGGGTGGCTGCCTCCTCTTGGAGGATGGCACAAGTGCGCTGGGAAAATCCTCATGGTCGGCCACATCTCGCCCTGAGACAGCTGCTGGGAGCCAAGTGCAGTTTGGAGGAGAAGGCCTGTCAGGCAGGACTGGGGCAGTTGCAGTGGCGGAAGTGCAGAGCCGGCGGCCAGGGCCGAACCATCTAGCAAGTCGCGGGGCGTCACCCAGAGGGGAGCGGCCGCTCAGCTTTAGCCAGATCACAGCGACTAGGGCTCAGGCGCCGGCGACATGCCTCTTTTCACCGCCAACCCATTCGAGCAAGACGTAGGTGAGTGCTGTATCCGGCCTGGAACCGGTATTTATCCAACTAGAAAGTGGGTGGCAGCGAATGCGGAGACTAGGAAGCTAAGCAGAAAGAGGGACGGGGCGGCATCGCTGCCTCGATGTCGCGGGCCGTGGGGGCAACCTCAGTGCGTCGTTGGTGGCCTGTGGAGTACCTCGTGCTTGGTTGAGGCTGGGAGACCCTGGAAAGGTCCTTCCTGTCGCGTAGCGCAGGAATAAGGAGGAGCCTGGGTTCTCTGAGACTTAATTGCGGAGCTGATATAAACTTCCTGCTCCTTCCAGAGCTGGTTAACGATTCCACCCGCCCTCGAAGGTGATGCAGCAGCGGAGACCCTGCTGTGCAGTGCAGCCCAAAACTGGAAACCTGGATTTACCCCTATTAAGTGGGGAGAACTTCTTGTTGCTTACATACAAATGCGTCTTAGCCCTGATACTGCATCTTAAGGATTTGTTTACAGTTATGAAGGTGCTAGGAGATGTTCTGTCTTAAAGAATAAAATGGAAAACTCTAGAATCGCAAAACAGTCCAGACAACTATTTGTTGGGGTCAAATAAATATTAGTTGATCTAATAGCGCAGGTTTTACAACGACTATAGGATTAGAAAAAGATGGACGAGATTACTTATTTTGGGCATTAAGATAACAGCAAAGCAGACAGACTATGAAAACATTTTTGTAGTAATTAATAGAATCCGTAGGTAGTTTTTTAGGACTTAGAAATTCTAAGTCAAACAAAATACTGTATGTCTTACCCCCGGGCCACCTGTTTCATAGTTTGAAATTCTTAATTTAGAAAAGATTCTAGAAAGTGCCCGATTTTATGTTATGTAATGTCAAAACTGTGTTTAAAAGTCAAATGAGTCAAATAATATGTAAATACTTGTAATGATGTTTACCATTAGATAGTCTTCAAATATGTGTTTCCATTGTTAGTTTCAACTTTTTCATAGTAGGTGACACAAGTCATTGCCACAAATCTAGGAAGTACTCTTATGTTCAGTCCCTGCCGTTGGAATACTTACCTTTTCTTTTGTTTCCATTTTGTTACCTTTGTGAGAGCTGTTTTTGTTTGTTTTATTATTGTTGATTTTGAGACAGGGTCTTGTTATGTAGCCCACGCTGGCCTCCAGCTCCTGATCCCTCTGCCTCAGCTTCTGAAATGCTGGGGATTCCAGCCATGCCACAGTGCCCAGCTTGAGACCTGTACTTTTTATTGCTATTGTGAGGCCTTTCACTTTGTTCTAGTGAAATGAAAGAGAATAGGCAAAATTAAGAGAAATTATTTCAAAATTTAGTAACTGTAAACTCTTCCCCAAGGGAAATTTTTTCATGGAAGCCCACTCTTTTCTAATTGAAAATTCTTCTGGTAGAAGTAGGCTGAGCTGCTTTGCATATTTTGCTTTTCTAAACTTTCCCCTCAGTGGCTCCTGAGGTTCTTACATCACAGTTTAGTACAATTTTAGTAAAAGAGGCATTTCTGTTTAGACAAAAAAAAAAGCTGTATACAGGTTATTTCACTGGCCATGCCATCAACCAAAACATTTATTTATTTATTTGTATTATTTGGGGGTTAAACCCAGGCTTTCACACTTATTTCACAAGTGCTCTTAGAGGCTGCACTCATAGCCCCTATTTTATTTTTATCTTGAGATAGGGTCTTACCAAGTTACACAAGCTGCCTCTGGCCTCAAACTCATGATCCTTCTTCCTCTGCCTCCCCAGTCGCTAGGATTACAGGAGTGGGCCATCTTGACTGGCTCAAGCGCTTATTTATTAGCTCACACATGACAAAATGGAGTATTCAAAAGACAAGTTAGAGATGAAAGAATGAGTTTGATTAAGGCCCACCTGTAACTTCTACACAAGTGGATGAAACCAGAAAAAGTGGAATGAATATGAAAGAGCTCACATTAGCCTTAAATTTGTATCATCAGAGAAAAATTATGAAGCCAGGTGTGGTGGCACATGCCTATAATCTCAGTGATGCAGGAGGCAGAGCTAGGAGGATTGAGAGTTGGAGGCTAGAGGCAGCCTGCATAATTTAGTGAGACCCTATCAGAAGATAAAAAACAAAAAAGGAGCTAGAGGTGCAGCTCATTCATGGAGCACTTGCAAAATATGAGCAAGGCCCAGGGTTCAGTCCCTCAGTATCACAAAAAAAGGAAGGAAGGAAAGGAGGAAGACAGGAAGGAAAAAAAGTTATATATTGCATTTTTCAGGCCTTAAATTTCCTTTTAATTTAAAATAATTAATATAAAGCAAGTCATTATTTGGTTTGAGAATTTACAGAATTGTTCCATTACAGTGTCTTTCCTTTTTCATCTATTCTCCTTCATGCAGTCAGATTTATATTACTGTGTGTGTGTATGTGCACCATACCTTTGTTCCACTCTTAAGAAAACATGCATTGAATGATTACTGTGTCAGACATTATGGTAAGTTCTAGGGAACACAAAAGTGAATAAATACACTGAGTTCTTACCCTGAAGTAGTTCAGTGTAAGGCAGGACACATACTCAGATAATTGTAATATATGGTGATTAATATAGTATGATAAATATAGAAACACTTGAAATAATTTATGTCTTTTAGGTAAGAGTTTTCTCTATAAAGATCAGTACTGTCCTTTTCCTCTTCACTTTTCCTAACAACACCTCTACCAGCAAGAAGTAACCACTGATGTATGATAGGGTCACCCTCCTACAGGAATTTCCAAGGGGAAAGTGAAACATGAGAGATGGAGCCACAGTAGAGAGATTTAATTGTAAGGTGCCATTGAGTCAGGTCTGATTCATAGTGACTCTCATAGGGTTTTTAATGGCTGATTGTTTTGGGATTTTTCTGGGAGTGGATTGCCACATCCTTCTCCTGTTTTTTGTGGTGCTGGTGATCGAACCTAGGGCCTCAAAGAGTGTAGAGGGTCACTCTACTGAATGAGTTAAACCCCAGCCCCAGGATTCCACAACCAATCAGCCATTGAAAACCCTATGAGGGTTGCTATGAGTCAGATGATGGCACCTAACAACCACAACAATTAAAAGAGATGTCATTTGCTTCTATTCTATTCTTTTTTTTTTTGGTGGTACTTGGGGGTTGAACCCAGGGCCTTGCACATACTTCTACCACTTAGCTGCACCTCCAGCTCATTTTTTATTTTTGATCTTGAGACGGGGTCTTGCTAAGTTATGTGGGCTACCTCTAGCCTAGAACCTGTGATCCTCCTGCTTCTGCCTCCTGAGTTGCTGGGATTATAGGCATGAGCCAACACACATAGCCCATTTGCTTATATTCTGTACCAGTTTTTGCAGTCTCACTACACTGGGTTCTGAGTTATTACTTGTCTGTTCTACACTAACTTGGTTCTTACTTACACCCTTTTTCCCCTTTCTCAAGCCAGGCAATCTGATTTTTGTTTTGGTCAGTTTCTGTCTCTGTGCTATTTACTATTCATTGCTAAGTGTTCTGCTTTTTTTAAAAAAGAGAGAAAAAAACAAAACAAAACAAAAAACATAAGGCTGGATCTAGCTGTGTAGCCCAGGCCACCCTTGAACTCAACCTTGAGTTTAAGATCCTCCTGCCTCACCCTCTTTAAGTGCTGGGATTACAGGCATGTGCCACCACACCTGGCTATAAATTTTTGCTGTTTTTAACCTTGTTTCATCTTCTTTGAAGATATGTTTGCTTGTGTCCCATAAGGCTGAATTCAAATTCTACTCTACAAAAGTTGTCTCATACCGGAGTTTTTAAGTATGAACTTTTATGTTGAGAGGACACTTTTCCAAATGAAATCTAGATACATGGATTGCTGTATTTTTGGCTTTTTTTGTGTTAGAAGAACTTGACAGTGAGGTAATTTGGGGCTTTCTGTCATGTGGTGCTTCTCCAGTGAAATTTTATCAGAAACCCCAGTATTAAAGTAGATAGTGGTAGCATCCTAATACAAGTTTATTTTATACATTCAAATTTATGCCATTTACTTAATTCATTCCTTGAACACAGTGTGATTATTATAATCTTTGTAAAAGATTAAGATAAAAACATTTGGTCACGGATGAAAGTGGCAGCTTTGGCTTTTTTTGGGGGTTGGGGGGCAGGACTGAGGGTTGAACTCAGGGTCTTGTGCTTGCATGCTTTGCAAGTGCTGTACCACTGAGCTGCACCCTCGGCCCATTTTTTCGCTTTTTTGAGACAGGGTCTTGCTAAATTACGCAGACTGCCTCTGGTCTCAAACTTGCGATCCTTCTGCCTCTGCTTCCTGAGTTGCTGGGATTATAGGCATGTGCCACTGTGCCCGGCTTTGCAATATTTTCTAATATATATACATATTTTAAACTTTAAGCATGAAGATACAATGTAAGCTCTCATTCCTACCAGCCAACTTTGTCAATTCTAGTGTTCTGACCTGCTTGATTCATTTTTAAGAACAGAACTTTCCAGGTACAGTTGAACTACAGGTGAATGTATTTATAAAAACTGATGCAATTTTTTTCTCCCTCTCAGAATTAAATACACTTTAAATGTAAATGTATACTACACCTGAAAATGTTCAATATGTATTGTTTTACTGTTTTCAAATTTCATAAAAAATAGTATTTTCATTCTGCACACCCTGTAATCCTAGCAAACCCAGGCGGGCGGCAGAGGCAGGAGGATTGTAAGTTTGAGGCCAGAAGCAAACTCCATAATTTAGGAATATCCTGTCTCAAGATAAGAAAGGGGCTGGAGGTGTTGCTCAGTGGTAGAGCACTTGCAAAATATGCACGAAGCCCTAGGTTCAGCCCTTCAATAATGGGGGGGGGGGAGAGGAAAAAGAAAATGGAATATCTTGTTAAGTTATTCCAGTTTTGACTGACTTTTAATGCAAATTCAGAAGCTGCGTTTAAAGTTCTCATATTTAAAACAAAAACCTGGAGCTAGGGACCATGGTTTGTTGTTCTTGTTAGGTACCAGTCATAGCAACCCTGGTAGGTTTTCAGTGACTGTTTTCAGGAATACTTCAGGAGTGGATTGCCACGTTTTTGTGGTGCTGGGGTCCAAACCTGGGTCCTCAGACAATGTGGAGCAGCACTGTACCAACTGAGCTAAATCCCAGCTGCTATTGTTGTTAGGTACTGTAGAGTTGGGTCCAACTCATAGTGACACTGTGTACAACAGAACAAAACACTCCCTGATACTGTGCCATGCCTGGCACTATGTCAGTGCTTCTCTCCTTTCCATTGGGTTTTCAATGACTGATTATTTTGGGATTGTTTCAGGAATGGGCTGCCAGGTCCTTCTCCCATTTTTTTGCAGTGCTGGGGATCAAACCCAGGACCTCAGAGAGCACAGAGCAGCACTCTACCAACTGAGCTAAACCTCAGCCCAGGAGCCATAGTACACACCTGTAATCTCAACTACTTGAGAGCCTGAGGCAGGTGAATTCCAAATTTGAGGCCAGAGGCATCCTGTACAACTTAGTAAGACCCTATCTCAAAATAAAAAGAGGGTAGAGGTGCAGCTCAGTTATAAAGCACTTGTTTAGTATGTATAAGGCCCCTAATTCAAACCTCTAATACTGGCCAGAAAAAATGGGTCTGGGGATATGGTTCAGTGGAAGAGTACTGGCTTAGTGTGCACAAGGCTCTGGTGTGATCCACATCACTGAAAAAAAAGGGGGGAATTACAAAGGATTTAAAAATTTTGTACATTTTGTGTATCTTATTTAGAATTATAATTTTTGGGGGGGGGCACACTTTCTTGCTATGTGGTCTAGACTGGTCTCTAACTCCTGGGATCAAGCAATCCTCCCACCTCAGCCTCTGAGTGCTGGAACTACAGGTGTGTGTCATAGTGCCTAGCATTATTTAGTATAATTATTTTTTTGGAGAGTTTTACTGTGTTGCCCAGGCTGGCCTCAAATTTACCATCCTTCTTCCTCAGCCTCCTGAGTACCTGGAATTACAGGCACATGCCACTGCACCTGTCTTACTTAATATAAGTTTTATTTAGTTTTTATCTTTTTGAGACAGGATCTTGCCATGTGGCCTAGACTGGTTTCAAACTGTTGATCCTCCTGTCTCAGCCTCCTAAATGCTGGGGTTACAGGTATGTGCTAGTATACCCTACAGTATAATTTTTAAATAAAAGGACACAATATGAAAAATTTATTTAGTGAAATTTTATTGTGTCTGAAAACTCATAAATTCTTGGTCAGTAAGTCTTAAATGAAGCACTTGTTTATTAATTTTCATTTGCAACATGAGATTTACAGTGACTCAGAATTTTAGTTCATTTGAATTAAAAGGAACTTTTAATTCTTATTGGGAGAAACTGCTTTTGCTTTCATAAGCCATGGGATGAATTAACATCCTCTTCTAAAAGCTCTGCTTAAATAAATCTAGCGTGTGTAATATTTTGATTTTCCTAGTAATACTAAGTACTTGAAGTGGAGACTAAAGGCGAAAACCTTTTTTTTTAACATTATTACATTATTAGGTTATTACATTACCTGATAATGAAAATGTCTATTTACTATAGGAGTTGAAGGTCAATGTGACAGAAAATGGAAAAGTCCATTGCCCTCTGAAGATTATAGACACTGAAATAGTCATGTACTTGTTTTTAGCTCAAATTTTTTTAGTTTCCTATTAGAAATTGTCAGTATGTAATGGTGTAGTTTTACAATTTTTAACCATTCAAGTGAGTATCTCATTGTGGTTTTAATGTGAATTTATCTGATGAATATTGATGTTGGACAACTTCAAATATATTTATTTATTAAATGAATGGCCTTGTCTTTTTCAAAGTTCATATTTAATTTTTTGTTCACTTTCGAATTTTCACAACTCTTCTTTTAAGGGTGGCAGTCATTTTAATTTCCATTTTACAAATGAGAACATAGATTGAAAGCAGAAGTAAACTACCCAAAGCCTTGAGCTAGTAAGTTTCAGAGCTGGTTGTAGAGAAGACAATTTAATTGGTGATATGCCTTCCAAAGTGTGCATAATAATTTCGGTCTGCAGAGGTCATATAATCACCTCCCCAGCCTATCAGCCAGTTTTTTTTGTTACTATTGGTTGTTTGTGTTTTTTTGTCTTACCTGCTTTTGATACTCCATCTGGGACTTCTTAGTGTGTCAGCGGCTACTTTGGAATCTCATTTTTTCTTTTCTCTAGCTGTTAGTGTCTTGCAATATGGTGCTTTCTGATAGATCTATAACAATAAAAATTATAATTAAAACATATGTTTTGGCCTTAATGTAAGTGTATATGTGAAAATGTGTATACACTTTTTGTGGAGTCCTCACTTGTGAGGATTACAGAGTGCATGTTGGCAGAATCAACCCAGAAGAAAGCAAATTTGCAGGAATATAAGTTCCACCTCTACACCTTTTTGGGTTTTTTTTTGTTTTTTGGCCTTTTTAATATGTAGTTTAAAATAATTAAAAGAAGTAAAAGTGATTTTGATGAGTTTTCTCTCTCCTTGCCTCCTATCTGCCCAACTCTCCTAATTCCACCTAATGTACACAAAATATGTTGATAATGACATGAGAAGTGAAAAAAGAATGGTAATCACTGTTTTATATTCTACCGGAGCAAGAAGCTTTTAAGTATATTGTATTATTATTTGGTGTTAATGGAATCAATCATGTCATTTTGCCTGATCTTTATTTATAAGCAAAAGTTGAGCTTGCATTTGTCATATTCAACATTTTAAAGATGTTCATACATAGGGAAATGGGAAACTAAGTTCTTGGGAAGTTAATTTGACAATTTTGAAGAAAAGTTGCACTTGAGAGGGACTGACTTTAAATATAGTAGTTTAACCTTGCAGTACACAGACCAGACTGCTAAGGTTGAAATCTGCTCTACTACTTACTAACTATGCCTGCAGCTGTAGCCCTGTGGAGTCCGATCCCATCAGATCTCGAAAGCTAAGCAGGGTCGGGCCTGGTTAGTATCTGGATGGGAGACCGCCTGGGAACACGAGGTGCTGTAGGCTTGGGAGAAGGACCTGGCAACCCCCTCCCAAAAATCAATCTGCCATTGAAAACCCTATGAACAGCAGAGAAGCACTGACGATAGTGTTTCCCCTGTTGTACAGAGGGTCGCTATGAGCCGGATACCTACTTGACCGCACCTAACAACCACAACAACAACTTACTAACTATATAACCTTGTGCTAAGTTTCCTCATCTGTAAAATAGGGATCCTTCATTTAGTTGAGGACTAAGTAATTTAACATATGTAAAATGCTGAGAAGCTGTTAAGTGATTGCTATTACCTTTTATTCAGTACTTAGAACTGTAAGTAGGTTTTCATTTTTGAATGTATGCACAGTGTATTTTAAAATACAATATATATTGTTGCTTTCCCCAGAGTAAGCTGAAGCATTGCTTCACACAAATAAGAAAATTAAATGAGGAGGAATATTAAAATGACAGAATCGGTGTTAAACCCAAGTATTATAGAATGATAAGCATGGTCATTGTCATTGGGGTCACAGAACAAGGTGAAATATTTATAATCTATAAAATTGAAGTATTGGGCACTTGAATACTTTAGGTAAGAATTTTGTGGTCTAGAAACTTACTAATAGGTGTACTTAGTATAAACATGATTTATTCATACACTAGAAAAAATTGCTTCTCTAACATTTAAAAATAATTAAAATGAATTAGTCCTTTTATTTATTGGATTATTTGTCATGCTGGTGTTTGATTTCTTAAGTTCTTTGTGTATTCTAGAAATTAGTCTTCTGTCAGATGTATAGGATGCAAAGATTTGTTCTCAAGTGAAGAAGTAGGAATGGCCAATAAACACAGGAAAAAATATTCAGTATCCCTAGCCATTAGGGAAATGCAAATCAAAACAATTCTGAGATTCCATTTCCAGTAAGAATGACCAAGGTTCAAACCAAATTCAGCAACACGTAAAAAAGATCATACATCTTGATCAAGTGAGCGTCATTCCACAGATACAAGGCTGGTTCTGCATACGAAAATGACTCAGTGTAATTTGACATATCAAGAGATTTACAAACAGAAATCACATGATCATCTCAATTGATGCTGAGAAAGCCTTTGACAAAGTGCAACACCCTTTCATGATAAAAAACTCTGGAGAAGATAGGCATAATAGGGAAATACCTCAACATCATAAAGGCAGTTTATGACAGAACTATAGCCAATATACTAAATGGGGAAAAATTGAAACCATTTCCTCTAAGATCAGGAACAAGACAAGGGTATCCATCTTTCCTATCTTATTCAGTAGTTTGATTGAGGTCCTAGCCAGAGCAATCAGACAAGAGAAAGAAATCAAAGGGATACAGATACGAAAGGAATAGGTCAAATTACCATTGTTCACAGATGACATGATCCTTTACCTAAAGGACCCCAAAAACTCCTCTAGAAAACTTTTGGATCTAATTATCTCCTTTAGCAAAGCAGCAGGATACAAAGTGAACACTAAAAATCAGTAGCCTTCCTATACACCAACTGTGAGCAGGAAGAGAAGGAAATTAAGGCAACAGTTCTTTTCATGATAGCCCACCCATGACTTAAATACTTAGGAATCAATCTAACCAAAAAACTTGAAGATCTCCATAAGGAAAACTTCAAAACATTAAAGAAAGAAATCATGGAGGATACTAGAAGGTGGAAGGACCTTCCCCTGCTCATGGATTGGGAGAATCAAAATTGTAAAAATGGCTATACTACCAAAAGCAATTTACAGATTTAGTGCTATCCCCATTAAAATTCCAATGACAGACTTTGCAGAAATGGAAAAAGTAATCCAAAAATTCATATGGAAACACAAAACACCATGTATAACCAAAACAATCTTTAAGTTGCAAAACCAGTGCAGGTGAGTTCACAATCCCTGACTTTAAACTATACTACAGGGTTATAGTAGCAAAAACAGCTTGGTACTGGCACAAAAATAGGCCTGAAGACCAGTAGAACAGAATTGAAGATCCAGAGATACACCCACTCAAGTATAGCCACCTGATCTTTGCCAGAGAGGCTTAGGATGCAGATTGGAGAAAAGATAGCCTCTCCAGCAAATGGTGCTGGGAAACTTGGATTTCCATCAGCAGAAAAATGAAAATGGACCTATACCTTTCCATTTGCATAGGAGTCAACTCAATGGATAAAAGACCTCAACATAAAAACAGAAACCTTAAAACTACTAAAAGAAAAGATAGGAAACATGCTCCAACACATAGGCATAGGAAAGCATTTCCTTAATAAGACTCCAATTGCTGAAGAAATTGCAATAAGAATAGATAAGTGGGCTTATATGAAATAAGCTTCTGTGCAGCAAAGGAAACAATCAACTGAGTTAAGGAAGAGCCCATTGAATGGGAGAAAATCTTCTCATCCTACCCATCCTGCAGAGGACTAATTTCTAGAATTTGCAAAGAATTCAAGAAAGTAAATCCCAAGACAACAAGTAACCCAATACACAAGTGGGCAAAGGAACTCCACAGACAGTTCTCAAATGAAGAAGTTCATAGTGCTAAGAATCATGTGAAAAAAATGCTCAATATCCCTAGCCATTGGGGAAATGCAAATCAAAACAACTGTGAGATTCCACCTAACTCTACTAAGAATGGCCAAGATCAACAAAACAAATTATAACAAATCCTGCCGAGAATGTGGAGGAAAAAACCTTCTTACACTGTTGATGGGACTGTGAATTGGTTCAGCCACTTTGGAAATCAATATGGAGACACCTCAGAAAACTAAAAGTAGAACTGCTGTACCACCCAGCTATACCACTCCTGGGAGCATACCCAAAGGGAGACAAATCACCATACCACAAAGACACCTGTGTCTCCATATTCAACACAGTATTCTTCACAATAGCAAGCATATGGAACCAACCAAGGTGCCCATCAACAGAAGAATGGCTAAAATTATGGTGCGTGTACACAATGGAATACTACTCAGCAGGAACAACAAAAAGAAATAATGTCATTTGCCGCAAAATGGATGGAACTGGAGAATAGCATCTTAAGCGAATGAGCAGCTCAAAAAGAGAAATACCATATGTTCTCACTGATGTGGGAGCTGAATCTTACTTGAAAAAATCCAATACATAAGTTGATATATAAAAGTGCACAGTTAAACTTAGCTAAGAAAGGACAATATAAAGAATGGAAAGAAAGAGGGAGGGAACTAGCAAAGGGAAGTGAAGATTTCGGAAGGTGGGATAGGGAGGGGGGTCATTGTAGAGGGATAAAGGGGGAGAGGATAATCTCAGTATAAACGATGCAACTTCATGAGTAAATAGGAAAAATGGGATATAACCCAATATATGCATATGAGTTTTACTACATATTAGTCAAAAGTTTCCATAAACCTTGTAAGTTGATAAAAGTGTAACCAAAATTGATGTAATAGTTGCATAATGGAAAAAGCCAATGCTGTATTACTCTGTGCCCCACCATTTACCAGTAAAGAGAGAGAAAAGAAAGACAGTCAAGATTAGCAGAATAAATAATAACAAATGCTAGCTAGGAAAAAGGAACTCTTCTACACTGCTGATGGGAGTGTAAATTAATTCAGCCACTTTGGAAATCAATATCGAGGTACTTTAGAAAACTAAGAATAGAACTGCCATATGACCCAGCTATATACTCCTGGGAATATACTTAAAGGAAAATAAGTCATCATACTAGAGGAGCACCTGTACTTCCATATTTAATACAGCACTCTTCACAGTTGCAAGGGTCTGGAATCCACCAACAACTGAGTCCAACAACAGAGGAGTGAATTGAAAAAATGTATATATTCACAATGGAATATTACTCAGCAATAAAGAAGAATGAAATTACATCATTTGCAACAAAATGAATGGAACTAGAGAACATTTTAAGCAAGTTAATCCAGTCACAAAAGAGAAATACCATATGTTACAAAAGAGAAATACCATATGTTCTCACATACATGTGGGAGTTAAATCTAACCTAAAGGAAAGAAATTTTTCACACATGTTGTTCGGTGCCGTCAAGTCCTGTCCAACTCATAATGATTGTTATAGGGTTTTCAATGGCTCATTGTTTCGGGATTGCCTTGGGAGTGGATTGCCACATCCTTCTTTCATTTTTGCTGTGTGGGGAATCAAACCCTGAACCTCAGAGACTGCAGAACGGCACTCTACCAACTGAACTAAATCCCAGCCCTTTACATATGTGGATATATGAAAATGAACAATCATACATATCTAAGAAGGGAAAATACAAGCTGATTAGTAAGAGGGGGGACGATATCATTGATTGGGAGTGGAGGTTGGGGAAGGGGAGATGAAATAATGTAAAGAGTTAAGGGGGGAAAAATCTCAATATATGATGCAACTATAGAAACACATAGGATAAAAATAGAAAGGAAAAAAATGAGAGTATACCCCTTGATTGCATAGGATTTTAATTGCATGTGATTAAGATTCCTACTTTTCTTCTCTGCTTTAATTTATACTGTTCTGTAAAATATGTAAGATGATGAATATGTAAACAAAAATGATTTATTAGTTGCCTAATGGATATAGCAAATGATTTACTACTCTGTACCCTACCAACATTTATAAATTTAAAAAAGTGAATTAGTCCAAAGAAAGGACATATTTCTATTTTTAGTAAAAGCTACTAGCTGTGGTTTTCTGTCAGGTTCCAAAATGAATTTTACTCATTTACTTGCTTTTCATTTTCTAGTTTGTTTGCTTTTGCAGCCTTCTTCTTTTTTTTTTTTTTCATTTTCCCCTGTTCTTATGCTACAATTATAAAATATAAAAATAATTAGATTTTCTTATTAACATATAAGAAACCTTTTTTTTGCTAAGATTCCTGTGGTCTGAATATGTCCACCCAAATTCATAGGAAACTTAATCTCGAATGTAAAATTAACACAAATATCACAACAACAGGCTTTATTATACTCTAGGCCGAGAATTTATCAGAAAATACCAGAATTTTGAATTGCAGAACTCAGCAAATTGTGGATGATCTTTTCAGCTGTTAATTTTGTGGTTATTTGTTCCATAGCAAGTTATAAACCTAATATAATGATATTCTGGTTATTTTTCAGTCTTCCTTTCTTCCTGCTTTTTAAACTGTAACTTCTGTTGACTTGTATTAGTGTTTCTTTGCCCTATTTCTACAATATTAAATCTGCTTTTAAATTCATTAGTGAGTTTTTAAATGTGAAATACTGTACTTTTCAGTTCAAAAAGTACATTTTAATTGTTTCTGTTTCTTCGTGAAGCACTTAGTATCCACTTATGACTGTCTTTTGCTTTAAGTTCTTTTGGGGGGCTGTTACTTGGGAGTTGAACCTGGGACCTTGTACATACTTTGCAATTGCTTTACTGCTGGGCTGCATCCTGAGCCCATGTTTTTTGTTCTCATTTAATTAAAGTGTTTATTTATCTATTATTTTCTGTTGAGACAGTCTCATTAAGTTACAGAGGCCTCCTCTGGCCTCAAACTTGTGATCCTTCTGCTTCAGCCTTCTGAGTCTCTGGCATTGAAGGCATGAGCCATTGTGCCCAGCTTGCTTTAAGTAATTAAATCTGTGTAATAACTCCTTTAAAGTTGTTGGGTTTTTTTTTCCCCCTAATTCTACCATTTGGCTTATGCTAACATCTTTTTATTGGCTACTTCTGTCTTGAATGTGGTGCACTTCTTTGCATATCTAAATGTTTTTTATGTTATGCTGTACACTGTGATATTCTTTTGAGAGGGGATAGATTATATTGTCTTTCTTGAAAGTGTGGAATTTTACTCTGTCAGTCGGTTATATTATTGGATGATCTTTTAGGTTTTGTCAGCTTGGTCTTGATCTTGGTGAGGCAAATCTATTTCAGTTTTGAAATTAGAATTTTAAATTCTAGAGGGCTTTTATTTTTAAGGTATGGCCTTTGGGGGTGCCAACTGAATGTATGAAGTGTTTGCTTCACTTTTGGTCAAGTTGCCATAACAAGATGCCTTAATGGGTGACTTAGTATCCGGGCGTGGTGGTGCATGCCTGTAATCCCAGTGGCTGGGGAGGCGGAGACAGGAGAATCACAAGTTCAAGACCAGAGGTAGTCTGTGTAATTTAGTGAGACCCAAAAAAGTAAACCAAAAAAAAAAAAAAAAAAAAAAAAAAGGCTGAGGGTGCAGCTCAGTGGTCCAGCACTTGGAAAGCATGCAAGCGCAAGGCCCTGGGTTCAACCTCCAGTACCGCAAAAAAAAAAAAAGGACTAGGTGATTTACACAGCAGAAATTTATTGTCTTAGTTCTGGGGACTAGAAATCCAAGATCAAGTTGCCAAAAGGGTTAGTGTCTGGTAAGGGCTCTGTCCTTGGGTTGCGTATAGCCATTTTTATCTTTCTGGTATCTCTTCTTAAAAGGACACTCATTCTATGGGATCAGGATCCTATCCTTATGACTTCATTAACCTCTTTAGCAGCCTCATCTCCAAATTCAGCCACACTGGGATTAAGCCTTCACCATATGAACTTGGGGAGAGACACATTCAGTCTTTTAACAGGCAGAACTTTTAAAAAGCCATATTGTAGGTGGTTTCTTCTAGAGCCCATGGAGACTCACTCGCCTTGTGTGTGTGGCTCAGTCTTTGATGAAGAACCTGTGGTAAATTCATGTCTCCAAGCTTCTCTGCATGGGCTCTTCTTGGGCTGACATTTTCAGGAAGAATGCTGGAACTATCAAGGGGTTATTTTATTTCTCTTCTCTCAAAGATCTCAGAACTTTACTGCCTGTTGCTCATTTTCCAGAATCAGTTACCCCATCTATACTCATTTGTTTATAGTTGGTTTTGGTAGGATAGCAAGTGTGGTACCAGATACTTTGTCATGCTTGGAAGCAGAAGAGCAGTCACCAGTTTTTATTTCCAACCATAGTAGGAGGAACTTTACAGATTTCTTGTGAAAATTCTTAATTTATATAAAGACTTTTTAAAGCAAATATAGCCTACTAAAAGTTTTATGGGTAAATCTGAATTCGTTCTAGGGCTGTATTTTGAACATAATGAACTGTGTAGAAAGGGAGCCTTTTTTTTCCTTGTAGGCATTGATAGAATGATTCTTATGATACTATTAGAATCTTTCTGAACTATTTTGCTGTGTATTTCAGGCTCTTTGTATATGGTAATCAGAGCCTGGTGATGAAATGTTATAACGTACACCCACAACCCTGGCAGTTTAGTATTTAGGCCCCAGGCGGGCTCTATTAATGTTCTCCCTCTCTATGCATTTAACATTGGGGAATGTAAGATATGGCTCCAACACTGGGCAAAGTGACATGCTATAAAATAATGGTTTCTTAATTATAATATTTAAAATTTTCCAGGAGTTTAAAATACTCCTAAGTACATAATTTAACTGTTATTTAGTTCACTTGAAAAATGAAATTCTTTTTGGCAGGCCATTATAAAGTCTTCAACTTTTATACTTTTTTTAAAAAAATTGTGAGTCCTATATTTATACAGAGCAAACTAGGCTTGATGGAGTATTCGGATTGAGACTTTTCCATTTTCTGTGAAAATTAAATCAAGTAAACAATATTCTTTTTCTGTATTTTTGAAATTATTGGAAGGCTTTGGGGGATATCAAATTAGGCTGCATATTAAATTGTATCATGTAGCCAAAATTGAAAAAATAATCATGAAAAGTTGAGTTATACCAGAATAAGGTAGGTTATTAAGATAGTCCAGAATCAGACTTGAGAGAAAATATGTGTGTGTGTGTGTGTGTGTGTGTGTGTGTGTGTGTGTGTGTATTTGTATTCATACACATGGGTAGTCACAAAACTTGGTACTTGGTGATGCAAGCTTCTCAGATTAGTGAGAAAAAGGTAGATTCTTAAATGTTGAAAACATTAACAAAAATTTTTGTAAAAATATTTTTCTATTCTTAGCTTATACCACATGTAAGAGTGCTAAATGAAATACAGATACACTAAAGGTTTTACATGTAAAAAATTAACAGTGCGCATACAAAAAGAGAATATATGTGAATATTTAATTTTTAGTATTAAATTATTAAATATTAAATCATCAAATTATTCATTATTAAAATTTTCAATTGTAGTTTAAACACTATGCCATATGATACTATAAGAAGAAAGTGTGGTCAGTTCTTTTACTGCAAAAACAAAATACCATCATAAGCAAAGAGGAGAGATAAGCATGAAGCCAGAAAATTATCTGAAGTATGTGTTATTTATTCTTCAGATTTGGAATGTAAAGCTAGTCACCCATATATATAAGAAGTCCTTTGCCTTTCTCTGAGGCCTTGCCTTCTCTTCTTGTTCTGTCTTAAGCAAGAAGAGACCTAGAACTGCTTCAACCCACTAGTGCTGTTGCCTTTTGTTGCCACATGGTGTTGCTGTTGAAGCTGTGTCTTATGCCCTTTGAATGTTTGCTCACCATGGAAGCTCAGGTTAGCCTAGAACTTTGTACAGACTTCACTGAGGCCACATTGGACGTGATAATGCCTTTTTAGTTCATATTCTCAGAAGTTTTGGTGTTGTTTCCCACATTACAACCATTGCACCAGCAAAATAGGTTATGGAAGAGCTTCCGATATTGTTCATTGAATATTCATTCATTGAATATTTACTGGTATCTACTGTGTGTCCTAGATACTGTTTTATGCACGAGAAATAACAATAGTGGACAAAAATTCCTGCCATCATTCATTCTGGAGAAGTGGGAGAAGAGGTGGTAGCAGAGACAGACAATAAATAAGATGTTTATGATATGAAACAACTATAGAATAGTCTATGCATGAAATCTTTTTTATTTTATTTTATTTTATTTTATTTTTTTAGGCAGGGACCTACTGTGTAGACCAGGCTGGCCTCAAACTTACGGTCTTCTTGCCTCAGCTTCCTGGGAGGTGCTGAAAATATAGGCATGCACCATCACAACCATAATATCCTACCCTCTTTTATTTTTAATATTTTACCTATATGAGACACAAATTTGAATAATACCCATAACAAAGAAAAGAGACTGAGTACTTCACAAATTTTAAGCTGCAGTTTTCTAGTGACTTTCACCAGCTTGTACAAGGGCCCTTGTAGCCCCCTCCTCTCTCTCTCTCTTATGTGTAGTGATATACATTATGCAGATACTAAAATATGAACATGGAGAAATCCTTACAAGTGGAAACTAAGTTAGAAAAGGATACGTTTGATGTGATCACAGTATTAGTGGGGAATACTTTTTCTCTACCACTGAGATTTCCTTCCTGAAAAGGAAGTTGTAGTAGTGCCACTTTGAGGCTGCTCCTCCTCCTCTATTTGGTGCTGCTTGGTGTAATGATTTACCTGATGGGTAAGTTTTCGAGTAACTGGCCGTACTTATGCCCTTCTTCCATGTAGGACAAGTTTTTCCTGTGCCATCGAGTGGTTTTTCATTTACTTCTCTGAGAGTAGTTGTACAGAGGCTTACCCGGGCAGGGCGAGGCCTGCCCCTGTCTAGTGTTAAGCATGCCCACATCTGGGATTTGCAATCACTGGCCCATTTACCTGGTACACTTAAAAGTTTCTAGTAGTAATAACAGTGATATTTTATTCTTAGTTTTGTTTCTTAGCTTGTTTGTGATTTAGCCAGTGAAGAGGTTTTCAGTTTGGGGGTTGTCCTCTTTGGACACTTCCTATTGTGACCCTATTGTATTTAACAATTTAATTTTACGTAGACAATTTAATTTTACGTAGACTTAAAATTTTTCCCATATACATGTACAGAAAAAAGTCTGGAAAGTTGTATCATAGTTTTAAAGGGGCCTGGTAGAATTAGGAAGTTTCTTTTTTCCTTGTTTTTGAAATTCACTGAATTTATTAGGTATGTAATGAAGTCAGGTGACTTTCCATGTAGAAGAATTAGTCTTCGTTGTACAAGGAAACAAGCTGGACCTGAGCAGGTATGTTCTGGGTCTAGAACTTACAGTAGACAAAAATATATTACTTTTCTAAAAATTTCTGGTTTGTCATTTTATCATATATGTCAAAATAATATGTGGTTTTGTATTTCATTTATAAGTAGTATTAGGCAGTTTGCATTTTTCTTTTTTTGTGTGTTTTTACAGTGATAGGGATTGACTCAGGGCCTGATGCATGCTAGGCAAGTGCTTTACTGCTGAGCTACATCCCTAGCCCTTGGTGTTTTCAGACAGGGTCTTACTTTGTAGCTCAGGCTAGCCTTGAACTCATTTTGTAGTTACTTGTAGTTCATCCTGGTCTCAAACTCTTCCTTTCTGCATTTTCTGAGTGTTAGGATTATAGGCATGTGCTATTGCACCTAGTGTATGGTTTTTGTAAAGTGAGTTCCAGCACTTAACTGAGGTTAAATGAATTTGGTGTATCTCTCTTTTCTATTCTCACAATATACCTGTCCTCTTAGCCTATTTTTTTCTTTTTAAAATTATTTCTTGCCATAAAAAAAAGAATCTACTCGAGATTTGTATAATCCTTCCTGATTATTACTGCAATGCCCTCTGTCACGTGTGTGTGCATGTGTGTGTCTATACATAGTTATTGTTATATTTTAAATTTTAGGATATATTTATTAAAAGGGAAAACATACAAAATCTAATCTGCCCTTCCCTTCACACTGAGGATGAAATCCAGGGCCTCAGACATCCTAGGCCAGTTCTCTACCACTGATCTACACTACTAGCCCATAAAATGTTTCTAAAGTGCCCTTTTTATATCTTTACCCCTCTCCACTACCAGGAAAAAGATTGTATGTTTCTCTTTATATTGAAATTTTATAAAAGTTGATATAAGCCAGGTGTGATGGTGCATGCCTGTAATACCAGCACTTAGGAAGCTGAGGTAGGAAAATCATGAGTTTGAGGCATCCTGGACTACTTAGCAAGTTTCAAGCCAGCCTGGCCTATACAGTGAGACTGTGTCTCAAAAAAAAGAACAGAAAAATTGAACATACATATTAAAATGTAGCATAGCAAAAGGGGACCATTGGTGAGGAGGAAGGGGATCAATGGGAATTGGGAAAGGGATTATGAGAGGGCAATGGAGGAAGTGAACATGAGCTGTGTACAATGTTATGCATGTATGGAAATGTCATACTAAATTGTAATAGTAAAACTATTACTAATAATCTGGGCACAGTGGCACATATGTGTAATCTCAGGAGGCAGAGGCCTGCATAATTTAGTGAAACTTTGACTTAAAAAGTGAAAAATGGGCTGGGATGCAGTCCAGTGGTAGATTGTTTTCAAAGCAATGCACAAAGCCCTAAATTCAATCCCCCATTACTGGGGAAAAAAACAAACAAAAAACCCCAACAAAACATTGCTTTTTAACAATTTGGTGTTTAATTTTTACTTTGACCATGAAATATTTCAGACCACAAAAAGAATATTGAGAATAAAATAACTTTTGGATATACATTTACAAGTTAATAAACAGAAGCTACTGTGTACATTGGGCTGGGATTTAGCTCAGTGGGTAGAGCGCTGCGCTGCAGTCTCTGAGGACCCGAGTTCAATTCCCAGCACCGCAAAAACGGGAGAAGGGCCTGGCAATCCACTCCCAAGGCAATCCTGAAATAGTTAGCCATTGAAAACCCTATGAGGGTCGCTATGAGTCGGATACCGACTCGACGGCACCTAACAACAACAACAACTGTGTACGTTATTTTTATCCTCTCACTTGTAGCTTAATGTTTATTATCATCATTCCTATGCATGTTTTTTATTATTTATATATGTATCCCTAAAAAATGTAGGTTTTTTTTTCCTTGTAGTACTGGGGGATTGAATCTTGAGTCTTGTACACACTTTGCCAAGTGCTCTACCGCTAAGCTGCACCTACAGCCCAGTTTTTATTTTTCTATCTTGAGACAGGGTGTAAGTTACGCAGGCTGTCCCTGGCCTTGAACTTGTGATTTTCCTGCTTCTACCTCTCAAGTCCTTCCAATTATGGGTGTATGTACCACTGTGCCCACCTATAATGTATTTTTTAAATATTTTAATAAAAACTTTGGGTGAAAAATTCTTATATTCTGTACTTGGGAGGCTAAGGAGAATTGCAAGGTGGAGGCCAGTGTGGGCAACATAGTGAGTTCAAGGCTAGCCCAAGCTATGAAATAAGACCCTGTTTCCAAAAAAAAAAAAAAAAAAAAGTGTATGTTAGTAGGAGGAATGTAAAATATTATAGCTACTTTCAAAAACTGTTTGCCATATCCTTAGAAAATTAGAGTTACCATACAGCTGAGCAGTTCTCTTAGCTATGTATCAAAGAGAAATGAAAACATGTGTCCACATAAAAACTCACATGAATATTCATAGCAGCAATATGTATTTGGCTAATATAAATAATAGCCAAGAAGTTTTTAAAAAAAGAAAATCCACATGTTCGTCAACTGATGAATAGATTGAATAAAGTATGGTTGATTCACACAATGGAATACTGTCAGGTCCCATCCAGTCGGTCCAACTTAAAGCAACCCTGTGTACACTATCCTGCACTATGTCATGCACAGGATTTTTTATGTTTGAGCCCATTGTTGTAGACATTGTTTCTTCTCATTTTGAGTTGTGCCACATCAGCAAAAAGAGGTCTTAGATACTTTACTGTATCCCCATTTTTAAGGTCAAGTCTACATTGTGGAGGCAACTCTTTCTTCTTCAAGCCTGGGTACTCACTTTCTGGCATTATATTTAACAGTACTTCCCTACTATTCACAGGGTTTTCAATGGCTACTTATTTCGAAAGTGGACTGCCAGGTCCTTCTCCCTAGTCTATTTTAAGTCTGGAAGCCCAGCTGAAATCTGTCCACCATGGTTGGCCCTGTTGGTATCTGAAATACCAAAGGCATAGCTGTCAGTATCACAGCAACATGCAAACCCCCACAGTATGACAAGCAGACATGTAGGGGAGTGGAATATTATTCAGCAATAAAAATAAATGAAATACTGATGTATTACAACATGAATGAAATCTGAAAACATCATGCTAAATAACAAGCCAGTCATAAAAATGCATATATTATGTGATTCTACTTATATGAAAAGACCAGAATAGATAAATATGTAGAGACAGAAAGTTTATGTGGGGGAAGAATGGACAGTGACTGCCAATGAGTACAGATTTCTTTTTGGAATGATGAAATGTTTTAAAATTGGTGGCGGTTGCATAAATCTGTAAATATACTATATTAATATCGAACTATATGTACTTCAAATGCATGAATCTTTTTGGTTGGTATATGAATATCTCAACAAAGCTGTTATAAAAAGTTCATGTGAATGTTATAAATCTTTCAGCTGTTAACTTTTTTGACTCAGCATTATAAGTCCAAACAAATCATACTTGAGATTCAAACATTTTTGTTCACTTAATTTTGCAGATCTCTTTTTCATATACCATGGTATAAATTTACTATGTTTTATTCATCAGTTTTCATTTTTGCTATTGAAAACAATGTTTGACTCCAAAGATAACAAATAATCCAAGTGGGAAAAGAAACTTATTACACAGTTCTCAAATGAAGAAGTTCATAAGGCCATGAAACACATGAAAAAATGCTCAATATCCCTAGCCATTAGGGAAATGCAAATCAAAACAACTCTGAGATTCCACCTTACTCCAATAAGAATGTCCAAGGTCAATAAAACAAATAACAACAAATGCTGGCGAGGTTGTAGAGAAAAGGGAACCGTTTTACACTGTTGGTGGGGCTGTAAATTGGTTCAACTACTTTAGAATCAATATGGAGATAACTCAGGAAACTAAAAATAGAACTGCCATATGGCCCGGTTATACCACTACTGGGAATATACCCAAAGGACGATGAGTCATACCACAGAGACACCTGCATCTCCATATTCAATGCAGCACTTTCCACAATAGCAAGGATATGGAATCAACCAAAGTGCCCATCGACAGAAGAACAAATAAAAAAATTATGGTACATATACACAATAGAATACTACTCAGCAACTTAAAAAAATGAAATAATGTCATTTGCAGCAAAATGGATGGAATTGGAAAACATCATCTCAATGAACACAAGCCCCAAAAGAGAAATACCATATGTTCTCCCTCATATGTGGGTGCTGAATCAAACTTAAAGGAAGGAAAAAATCCTATACGTAAATTGAAACATAATAAAAACTACAATTAAACAGCATAGAAGGGGTAATTGAAGGTGTGGAAAGAAGGAGGGAGGGATCTAGCAGAAGGCAGTGAAGATTGGAGAAAATGGGAGGGGGAGGAGGGTCACTGAGGAGGGATGAAGGGGGAGAGGTCAATCTCCATGTAAACAGCACAATTTTATGAGTATGTTGGAAAAATAGAGGAAGATAGAAAAAAAATCCTACTGGAATAGCTAAAATTAAAAAAATAGTAATAATACCAAAGGCTGGCAGTAATATAAATGGACATTCAATACTGCTGAGAATGTAAAAAGGTAGATCACTATAGAAAAAAGTTTGGACTTCTATCAAAATCAAGATGTATGTATATAGATAGATAAATATTCTCACAAAAAGACATGCAAGTAGAAAGGCTACCACTGGTGGGGGGGATAGGGAAAGAGGGTCCTGAGAGCGTAAAAGGGAAGTTACGTGAGCAATGTACAATGAAATGCATATATGAAAATGTCATAATGAAGCTCATTAAGTTGTGCATTAAAAATTACTGATAAAAAAAATGATGAATGGTTTAATGCTTATTTCCTTAAATGAGGACACATTTTAATTTTATTTATTATTTATTTATTTATTTAGTAGTCCTTGGGGTTGAACCTGGAACCTTGCACATACTTTGCAAGTGCTCAAGTGCTCTAGTACTGGGCTCCACTCCCTGCCCATTTTTAATTTTTTTTTTTTTTTTTTTTAGTCAAGGTCTTGCTAAAATATGCCAGCTGCCTCTGGCCTCAAACTCTCAATCCTCCTGGCTCCACTTCCCAAGTTGCTGGGATTATAGGGATGTGCCTCCATGCATGGCTTGATGATACATTTTTAAAGCTTAATTCTAAATTAAAGTTTGGTGAGATTATTGATAATTCATTATTTATTTATTGTTTAGAAGGCATTTTATTGTATACCTCAGAAAATCTAGTTCATTCAACTACACATTTTAAAATTGGAGTTAGTAGAAATATTAAGTCTTTTGAAGTTCATCCATACTTCTTTTATCTTTGATGTTTTAGTGTTTTGTAAGACATGTCCTAATTTTGGCATATGTTAATATGTTTTATAGAAAAAGCTACAAATGAATACAACACCACAGAAGACTGGAGTCTTATTATGGACATATGTGACAAGGTTGGAAGCTCTCCTAATGGGTAAGGTTGTGGGTGATGTGTAGGGGGTTAATTAACCTGTGTCTGTTGTGATATAACTATCAAAGGAAATTAAGATGTTAGTTTCAACTAAACTACTTATTTAACTAAACTATTATTTAAAGTCCCCCGTGTGTCTGTCATCTTGTGCTTTAGGGATTTACGTATTGCTGTGATGCTGAGAGCTATGCCACCAGTATTACAGATACCAGCAGGGCTACCCAAGGTGGACAGGTTTCAGCTGAGCTTCCAGACCAAGAGAGACTAAGGAGAAGGACCCAGCAGCCCATTCCTAAAATAATTAGCCATTGAAAACCTTAAGAATAAGCCAGGCGCCATGGCACATGCCTGTAATCCTAGCAATTTGGGAGGCAGAGGCAGGAAGATCACAAGTTTGAGACCAGAGGCAGTCTGCATAATTTAGTGAGACCCTGTCTCAAAAAAAAACCTGCATAATTTAGTGAGACCCTGTCTCTTAAAAAATAGGCTGGGAGTGCAGCTTGGTGGTCCAGCACTTGGAAAGGATGCAAGTGCGAGGCCCTGGGTTCAACCCCCAGTTACCTGCCCCCCCCCCCAAAAAAAAAAGAAAAAAAAAAAAACCCTTAAGAATAGCAGAGAAACACTGTCCAATTTAGTGCATGAGAATGAGCCCCCACCCAGGATGGAAAGTATTCAAACAACTACTGGGAAAGAGTTGCCTCCTCAGAGTAAAGTTGACCTTAATGGTGGGAATGGAGTAAAGTCCCTGGGACCTCCATTTGTTGATGTGGCATGATTCAAAATGAGAAAAAACAGTTGCTGCAACAGTGGGCTCAAACATAAAAGGTCATGTGCGTGGCACAGTGTAGGGTAGTGTTCATTTTATTGTACCTAGGGTTGCTGTGGGTTGGACTGACCCAACAGCACCTAACAACAACAACATTATTTAAACTAGTTTAGTTTAACTAAATTAATTATTTAATTTTAGGAGATAGAAGTGAAGAGATCCAGTAGGCCAGGTTTAGAACATTAACTTTATCCTGAAAGAACAAATGGAAAAGAATTGAACTGAACACTTGAGCTATGTTAACATAGATATTTAAAGGTTGACACATAGGGATGAATATTAACAGTGAATAGATTAGTTATTTGGAGAATTTCCCTGTAACTTAGGCATTTATGAGAGCCTTTCATAAATAGGTAAGATAATGAAAAAAGCCAATGTAAGAAGAGAGTGCTTTTCAAGAGGATGCAGCAATTAAGCTGAACTGATCATACTTTAGAAATATAGAAGAGTGTCAGGTGTGGTGATACATGCCTGTAATCCCAGCAATTTGGGAGGTGAGGCAGGATTCCCAAGTTCCAGTCCTGAGGCCGCCTGCCTAAGTTAGCTAGACCCTGTCTCAAAATAAAAAGTAAAAAAAAGGGGGCAGGGCGGGGCTGGATGTGTGGTTCAGTGGTAAAGGGCCTACAAAAGCATTCATAAGGCCCTAGGTTCAACCCCATAATACCACAAAGAAAAAAAAAAAGAAGAGTGGTGAAAGCATTTGTTCTAACATTCTACTTTTCATAGCGCATTCACATGAATTGTGTGTGTGTGTGTGTGTGTGTGTGTGTGTGACACTCACAGGCTGAACTCAGGGCCTTGTATAGAGTTTGCAAGTGCTTTACCACTGAGCTCTTCCCACAGCCTCCTTTTTTATTGTTTGTCTTGAGACAGGGTCTCACTAAGTTGCTTAGTCTACTTCTGACCTCGACATGGATCCTCCTACTTCTGCCTCCTGAGTCACTGGGATTACAGGTGTGTGCCACTGTGCCTGGCTACAAGTGAACCTTATAATATTATATATCGTGCTGGTCCTTTTGAAGATGAGATTTTGCTATCTCTAAGCTAATTGTGCGGGCTGGGATTTAGCTCAGTTGGTAGAGCGCTGCTCTGTAGTCTCTGAGGTCCCGAGTTCGATTCCCAGCACTGCAAAATGGAAGAAGGACGTGGCAATCCACTCCCAAGGCAATCCCAAAACAGTCAGCCATTGAAAACCCTATGAGGGTCGCTATGAGTCGCACTCGACTCAATGGCACCTAACAACAACAACAAGCTAAATGTATCTTGAAGAAATGAAGAGAGAGTTCATATGAAATAGTTCTCTGTGTTGACTGACTGTGAAATGATCATGTCTTGATATTGGAATATATAATGCTTGCAATAATTTTTTTAATGTGTGAGCCCATGAATGACAGATTATGTGAAATCGTTTTACAGACTTAGAACTTTCACAAAGCACCAGGATTTTATTTTTAAAGCTATTTGGTTATGAAATACCATATATTTTTAATGTTTGACTTGAAATTCTAAAAAAATACTTAACTCTCTCCATTTTTTTAAAGAGCAAAAGATTGCCTAAAAGCCATAATGAAAAGGGTAAATCATAAAGTCCCTCATGTTGCCCTGCAGGCATTAACTGTGAGTAAATATCATTATTTGACTCAAAATTTAAAAGTACATTTATTTCAGTAAGTTAAGATAATTCAACATTTTTATGTTAATTTTAATTTTATTTAATAGCTGCTTGGGGCTTGTGTGGCAAACTGTGGAAAGATATTTCATTTAGAAGTATGTTCCCGTGATTTTGCAACAGAAGTACGGGCTGTGATAAAAAATAAGGTAAATTTTTAAAGAGAAGAAATTTAAGTCATTAAAAAATACCTGTCTTTTGCATCCTTTTATTATATATAGTAAAGTAATAAAATAAATTATTTTTAAGTAAATTGAAAGTTCTTTTTCTGGAATTAATTTTTAAAATTATAACACCAAAAACCTTTTTTCTCTCCAAAGCATTGATACTATTAATAAAGCTAATCTTTTTTAAGGTCTAATAAGTAGTTACTACTTTAAACTTTTTTTTTTCTTGCGGTACTTGAAGGTTGAGCCCAGGGCCTCATACATACTTTGTAAGCAGTCTACCACTGAGCTGCACCCCCTAGTCCACTTATTTTTTATTTTGAGAGAGGGTCTCACTAAGTTACGCAGGCTGCCTCTGGCCTTGAGTCTGTGATCCTCCCGTCTCCACCTCTGGAGTTGCTGGGATTACAGGCATGAGCCATCCCACCCAGCTTTTACCGATTTTATATAGACTGCCTTGTTTATTCTTAATCACCCTTGGAAGTTAGGTCCTTTTTTCTATTTTACAGGTCCAAAAAGTGAGGATTAGAGAGAAATAACTTTTCCAAGGTCATGCAGGTAGTAACTGGCATAATTGAGATTCAGATCTAGGTTTCTGTGACTCTAGACTCCAGACTTTAACTACCATTCTGTACTGACTCTCACTAGAGTTGGTGAGCAAAGAGGGCCTTTATTTTAGAGCAAAGTGAAGAGGGTCCTCAGGATAGTTATGAACTTCTTTGAGACAAAGCTCTGAAGCAGCATTCTCATGCTGTTTAGTAAAGTTGATATAAACATCTTATTCTAATATTGAGAATATTAAGAAAACAGAGGAAATAACCTCAAAATGTAAAAGATGTGTAGACATTGTAGCAAGACTTAGAAAATGATATCCCAGAAAGGATGATTTTACATGAAACATCTGTATTTTAATTTAACATTTGCATAGTCCTCTGTTGATCACTTGACTGTGAATTGCTCTACTTTTGTTAGTGTTCATATAATTAAAAAGAATTTTGGTGGTAATTCTCTTTGTGAAATAATTTAAGTACTTCAGCTACACAGTTTACCGCTTTGCCTTTTCTTTAAAAGGCTCATCCTAAAGTATGTGAAAAACTGAAATCTTTAATGGTGGAATGGTCAGAAGAATTTCAGAAGGACCCTCAGTTTAGTCTAATATCTGCAACTATTAAATCTATGAAAGAAGAAGGAATTACTTTTCCTCCAGCAGGTTCCCAGGTAAGAGATTCATTCAGACCTGTGGTTGGCCTTATGCTATTTTGAAGGGATGTATCTTATGTAAGTGCTAGGCAAAGGATGTCTTGATCATCGTTTCCCTAAGTATCAGTCTAATGTAGCGTCTTATATTTAGTGAACATACTAATTGTTAAGTTTTTTTTTCTTTTACATATTATAGTTTTGAAAAGAGAATCAGATGTAAATAATGTATCTAATGTTACTCTCAGTTTGGAATTATGTGAAATGCTTAGACGTATAAAATAGCTCTAATTTTCCGGGAATTTATGATAAACTTGAATAATAGTCACATATGTGTAAAAAATAATGAATTCAAATCGTAAGTGACAATGCATGAAGGATACAAAGACTAGATGCTATCTAAATACCATGCGAAGAGAAGAACTATAGATTGAAATGGTGAGAAGGTGAAGAGGTAGAATTTTGAGGTAGAGTAGAGTGAAGAGATGATAGTGGGGAATAAGTCTTTCTAGGATGGGGGTAAGGCAGGGATACTGAGTCACAACTGTTTTTTTTACGTTTGGGAATATACTGCATCTTGGATTTTGCTCTCAGTGCCTTTTGTCCTCCAATTAATAATAGGATGTGGGTTAGGGAAAGTGACTATAGAGAGGGATGCTATATTTTCTTTGATTTTAGACTATCAATTAAAAACACAAAAAGAATTTTGTAGTTGCCCAGGCCTAAGTTTTGAGGCAAAAGTCTTTATAAGTAGAAAATAGCAAGTGACCTATCCTTTCTTCATATCATTTTCAAAAATCTGTGTTATACTGGTTGATGGTTCAGAGTCCTGGATATCTGTGTTATGTGCCATTAAATTTATTTTTAATTTTTAATTTTTATTTTTTTATGTCTGCAACCATAGCACCCTGGCATCCAGTCCCATCTGATCTTGGAAGCTAAGCAGTATTGACCTTGTTAATCTTTGGATGGGAGACCATCTGGGAATGCCAGGTGCTGCAGGCTAGGGAGAAGGACCTGGCAATCTCCTCCTGAAACAATTTGCCATTGAAAAACCTATGAATAGCAGAGAAGCACTAACAATAGTGCCGAGCATGGCCCAATGTCGAAGAGTGTTTTGTTCTTTTGTATATAGGTTTCCTGTGTGTCAGACCTGACTCAACAGCACCTAACAACAAAATCATTTTTTTTTATAGAATACCACCAAAGTTTATTAGGAAAAGTATGTATTATTTTTTTCATATGTAATCATGGGTCATTTTCATTGATTTTATTTCCTTTCTCCTATTCTTTGCCGAGTATCAATATAGGTGCATCATATATTTTGAAATTATTTTCTCTCCATTTACCCCTCAACATTGATTCTCCTCCCCTTCTCTCCTTCCCTGACCTCTGCTCCTACCAACTAATCCCCTTCCCCTTTCTTTCTACTCGGCTTATATTTTTCCTTCTTAGATAAGTATAATTGTTTATTTTTGTAAATCTACATATGTATAGAGTTTTTTTCTTCCTTTAATTTAGATTCAGCTTCCACCTATAAATGAGAATATATGGGACTGGGTTAGTTCCCTTAAAATGATGTTCTCTAGTTCCATCCATCTTGCCACAAATTACATAATTTCATTCTTCTTTATTGCTGAGTAATATCCGTGTGTGTGTGTGTGTGTGTGTGTGTGTGTGTGTGTGTGTGTGTGTTTGTTTTCAGTCTACTTTGTTGATGGACATCTTGGTTGATTTGATACCCTTGTGATTGTGAAGAGTGCTGCATTAAATATGGAGGTGCAGATGTCCTTGTGGTATGATGACTTATCTTCCTTTGGGCATATTCCCAGGAGTAGTACAGGTGGATTGTATGTCAGTTCTACTCTTAGTTTTTTAAGGTACTTCCATATTGACTTTGAAAGTGGCTGAACTAATTTATAGTCCCACCAATAGTGTAAAAGGATTCCCTTTTCTCTGCATACTCACCAGCATTTGTTATTATTTGTTTTGTTAATCTTGGCCATTCTTATTGGAGTGAGATGGAATCCCAGTGTTGTTTTGATTTGCATTTCCCTAATGACTAGGGATATTGAGCATTTTTTCATGTGCTTATTGGCCATTTATACTTCTTCATTTGAGAACTGTCAGTTCATTTCCAGTACCCACTTATTTATTTTGTTATTTGTTGTCTTGGTGTTTGATTTCTTAAATTCTTTAAGTATATTCTAAAAATGAGACCTTTGTTAGATGTGTTGTTAGGTGCCATCAAGTCAGTATCTGACTCCTAGCTACCCTATCTGCGACCCTGTGTACAACAAGGGAAACATTATTCAGTGCTTCTCTATTACTCATAGGGTTTTCAATGGTGGATTGATTTTTTGCAGGGGAGTGGGTTGCTCGGTCCTTCTCCCAAGCCTACAGTATCTGGTGTTCCCAGGTGGTCTCCCATACCAAGTACTAACCAGGCCCGACCCTGCTTAGCTTCTGAGATCTGGTGGGATTGGACACCATAGGCTATGGCTGCATGCTCTCAGATATGTAGGATGCAAAAATTTCCTCCTATTCTGTGGGCTCTCCTTTTACTGTATTGATTGTTTCCTTTGCTATACAGAAGCTTTTTAGCTTTATGTAATCCTATTTGTCAATTCTTGGTGCAATTTCCACTTGCCTATGCCTGTGTGTGGGAGCATATTCCCTAGTTGTTGTTCGAGTAGCTTTAAAGGTTTCCAATTTAATGTTGATGTCTCTAATCCATTTTGAGTTGACTCTTGTGCAGACTGAGAGATACAAGTCTATGTTCAGACTTCTGCACATGAATATCCAGTTTTCCTAGCACCATTTTTTGAAGAGACTATCTTACCTCCATTGAATGACATTAGTCCCTTTGTCAAAAGTCAGGTGGCTGTAGTTGCGTGGGGGTATCTCTGGGTCTTCAATTCTTTTCCATCCATTGATCTTCATGCCTATTTTTGTGCCAGTACCAAGCTGTTTTTGCCATTATGGCCCCATAGTATACTTTGAAATCAGCTATCATAATACTTGCAGTATTTTTGCAGTTTAGCATTTTTTTGACTATGCATGTTTTTTTGTGCTTCTATATGAATTTTAGCATTCTTTTTTCTATTTCTGCAAAATCTGTCATTGGAATTTTGATGAGGATTGCATTAAATTTGTAAATTGCTTTTGGTATTATAGCCATTTTCACAATATTAGTTCTCCTGATCCATGAGCAAGGGAAGTCCTTCCATCTTCTAGTATCATCTTCCATCTTCCATCTTCTAGTATCATGTACTATTTCTTTCTTTAATATTTTGAAGTTTTCCTTGTAGACTTTAGGGTATTTGGTTAGACTGATTCCTAGATGTTTAATTTTTTGGTGGGATTGTTGTCTTGATTTCCATCTCTTCCTATTCACTATGAGTGTAAAGAAAGGCTATTGATTTTTGTATATTAATTTTGTGTCCTGCTACTTTAGTGAAGGAGCTAATAGCTCCAAGGGTCTTCTAGTGGGATTTTTGGGGTCCTTTAGGTAAAGAATCATGTTGTCTGTGAATAAGGATAATTTGGCCTCTTCTTTCCCTCTCCTTTAGTTTCTTTCTCTTGCCTGATTGCTCTGGCTAGAACTTCAATCACAATATTGAATGAGAGGAGAGAGTGGACATTTGTGTCTTATTCCTAAATTTTTCCTCATTTAATATGATGTTAGCTGTAGGTTTGCCATAAATGGCCTTTATGATGTTGAGGTAAGTTCCTGCTATACCCCATTTTGTTAGGACTTTTATAATGAAAGAATGTTGTCGATGGCCTTCTTGACATCAATTGCGATGATCATGTAATTTTTGTCTACAAATCTCTTGATATGTTGAATTACATTAGTTGATTTTCATATGTTGAAACAGCCTTGTATTTGTGGAATGAGGCCCACCTGATCATGGTGTATGATCTTTTTAATGTGTTGCTGCATGTGGTTTGCCAGAATCTTATGGAGGATTTTTGCATAAGTGTTCATCAGGGAAATTGGTCTGTAGTTCTCTTTTTTTGAAGAGTTATTATCTGGTTTTGTTATCAGTGTGATACTGGCTTTGTAGAATGAGTTTGGAAGAATCCTTTCCTATTCTATGAAGTAATTTGAAGGAGTAGATATTATTTCTCCTCTGAAAGTTTGGTAGAATTCAGCTCTGAACCCGTTAAGCTCAGGCCTTTTCTCTTTTGGGAGGTTTTTTATTACTGTCTCTAACTTGGTGAATGTAATGGGTGTGTTTAATTTGCTTGTGTGCTCTGGGTTTAGTTTTGGTAATTCATATGTATTAAGGAATGCATCCATTTTTTTCCTGTATTTTCATTTTTTGGGGAGTACAATCTCAAAGCAGTCTTTGATGATCTTATGAATTTTATAGATAACTGTTAACATCCCCATTTTCATCCCTGATTTTTTAAATTTGAGCCTTTCTCTCTCTCTCTGTCTCTCTTTAGGTAAGCCTCCCTAAGGCTTTAATTAATTTTATCCGCCTTTTCAAAGGACCAGTTCTTGGTTTCTTTAATTCTTTGAAGTTTTTTTTTTTTTTTTTTTTAATTTCCAGTGATTAACTTCTGCCTTGATCTTGATAGTTTGTTTCTGTGTAACTCTTTTGGGGTTGGCAAGTTGTTGGCCTTCTAGTCTTAAGTTGTGTCTTTAGGTTATTTAATTGGTCCTTCTCTAACTTGTTGGTGAAGCATTCATGTCTATGAACTTCCCTACTAGGACTGCCTTTACTATATTCCATAAATTTTGGTAGGATGTGTTTTCATCCTCATTTGATTATAGGAATTTTCTGATTTCTTCTCTGATTTTTTCTGTGACCCATTGATCATTCAGAAATGTGTTAGTCTTGTTAGTCTCCATGTATTTGTAACATTTCTGAAATTTTTCTTGCTTTTGAGTTCTAGTTTTATTCCATTGTGATCTGATGAGAAACAGGATGATTTAAACTTTTTTTATATTTTCTGAGGCCATTTTTGTGGACTAAAATGTAGTCTGTTTTAGAAAAAGTTCCATTTGGTGCTGAGAAGAATGTGTATTCTGCATTAGATGGATGGAAAATTCTGTAGACATCTGTATGGTCCAGTTGGTCTGTGGTGCTGTTTAAATTCATTGTTTCTCGGCCGATTTTTTGCTTTGTTGACCTGTCTTGAAGACAGTGGGGTATTGAGATCTCCCATAATTACTGTGTCTAGCCCAATGTGTTCCTGTATCCCCAATAAAATTTGTTTTATGAATCTAGGTGCACCTATATTTGGTGAATAATTAATAAGTATTATTATGAGTTCCTGATTGACTATTCCATTTACTAATATATATGACCATTCTTTGTCTTTTCTGATTAGTTTGGGACTGAAGTCTAAATTGTCAGGAAATTAGTATAGCTACTCCTGCTTTTTTATTGGTTCCCACTTGCTTGATATATTGTTTTCCAACCTTTAATTTTGAGACTTTTATGTTCTTTGTGGATGAGGTGCATCTTTTGAATCTCACAAATTGAGAGTTTTTGATTTTTAATCTAGATGGCCAGTTAGTGTCTCTTGATTGGTGAGTTGAGACAATTCACATTTAGGGTAATTATTGAGAGGAGCTTGTTGTTCTGTATCATTTTGATGTTTGTTTCTATTTTTGATCCATATTTAGTCTATTTATGTTTTCTTTGCATATCTGTTATTCTTTCCTTTTATCTTGCATTTGAAGTCAGGCTACTCCCATGTGCAGTATTTCATTCAGGATCTTCTGCAATGCTGACTTGGTGGTGATGAATTGCTTAACTTGTCAGTATCATGGAATGTCTTGAACTCTTCTTTTATTTTAAAGGGTAGCTTTACTGGGTAAAGTAATTTTGGTTGGCAGTTATTCTTTTTCAAGACTTGAATCATGATGTCTGACCATGCTTTCCTTGTCTTTAAAGTTTCGATTGAGAAGTCAGCTGTTATTCTGATGGGTTTGCCTTTGTAAGTGAGTTGGCATTTCTTTTTTGCAGCTTTTTAAATAGCTTCTTTGCTTCCAAGGTTTACCAATCCAATTATAATGTGTCGTGGAGAGGATCTGTTCCAGTTTACTGTTTGGAGTTCTAGATGCTTCAGTTGTATAGATACCTAATTTTTTTCATAGATTTGGGAAGTTTTCATCTATTATTTTATTGGAAAGATTTCTTAACCCTCTAGTGCAGTTTTTAGCTCTGTGGACCCTCTGAATTCATAGGTTGTGCCTCTTCATTTTATCAAACACCTCTTGAAAGTATTGATCATATTGTTTTATCTTTCTATCTTGGTTAGCATTTGAATAGATAAGATTTTCAACTTTTTTCTTCAGTATCTGAAATCCCGTTTTCGGCTTTGTCCAGTCTGGATACTGAAGATTCTACTGTAATATTAAGTTGATTAATTTTTCTTTATATTTCCAGTATTTCTGTTTGATTCTTCTTCAGGATCTTGATTTCTTTGCTGATTTTTTCTTCTAAGTTAGATACATTTGTGTCCAGTGAATCAGTTGCTCTCATTGTGGTGTCCTTGAGGTCTTTCAACATAGTTATAAGCAGACTCCTAAATTCTTTTTTTGGCATCTCTAAGAATTTGGTTGCTTTGAAATTATTGATTGAAGGGCTTTGGTCCATTGGGGTTTCCCATCCAACCTGACCTTTCATGTTTCATGTATTTGCATTTTGAAGCTTTCCCATTGCTTGATCTGGGTGCAGATAAGTTTGGGAGATATTAACATGTAGACTAAGTCAACTACTTACTGGAGTTTATGGTCAGTGAGGATGGTAGCAAAAGGTTTCCAAGTCTACGAATGTAGAGAGTTAGGTAAAGTAGTGTAGGGAAAAGCTAATAAGAGACCATTAGAATTAAGCAACTCTTCAGAGGCCTACACAAGATTCATCATCATTATCATCATCATCATCATCATCATCATCATAAAAACAGTTAAACAGATGAACACAGATAAGAAAAATGAAACAAAAAGATTTAAAAAAAAATAATAATTACCCCAGAACTGCTCAACACACAGAAGAAAGAAAAAAATAGAAAAACAACCCCTAACTGTTCAACTTGCATTGATTAATTCAGAGTATGTGGCAGTCCCTCCAATGTCGTCAAACAGCAGTCCCAGCTTTTCTTTCCCACCATGCAGCTCAGATCTCAGAGAGGGTGCGTGCCCTCCCAATCCCTTTACTTGATCTTGAGGCACTCCAGTTTTGGTACCTTTAGCTGACAAACTATCATGCTACCCTCCAGTATCCTTAGTGTAGCACACTTGATGGCCACTCCCCACTCAGCCTGTAAAGCTGAGTTAGGTTTGTCTGCAACCCTCACTGTGGGCACTTGAATTTCATTACCCAGCACCAGCCCAGACCAGTCTACTTTGGGACCTGCCTGGTACCCTAGCAGAAGACATGCCTCCTGGGGATTCCAAGTTGTTGGAGTACTCGCAGTAACCCCCAGTGTCTCAGAGCCACAGGCTGCTTGCCTCCAGGTTTGTTTAATTTGATATGCCCAATTTGGAGCACACTCTGTATCCGCCAGGAATTTTACAGTCTCCTGCTTCTTAGGGTGTCTAGTGGCTAGGCTCTGGCATTGTTTACTTAAATAGGCAATGTCCAGTGATAATTTGGTGATAGTTCCTTCACTGCCTCTGGCTGTTGGGAGGAGTAGGGAAATGGCAACCCTTTTTTGTCTCACTCTGCTCACACCGGTTACTATACTCCCACAGGCTTTGGTTGCATGATCCTGCAGCACCTGCTCATGAGTCAGACTCAGCTTTTTGCTGTTTATCTCAGCCTTTTGGGTATGCTGCAGTTACCTGTGGTGGTTTATGTATCTCCCCATGGGAGTGGGGCTCGGCCGGACCCTCAGTCTTGGTTCCCCACAGCTTTTTTGTGGAGTGTTCTCTTGCATATTAGCTGCTGTTGTCTAGTCTGTGAGTTAGTTCCCAGTAGATTATAGTGAGGTTTTTCGGGTGTGTCAGGCTCCATGCCCCAACTCCTCCATATGGATAAAAGTTCTCTGCACACACTTGGCACTGTTTGCCTGGGATGAGTGCCTCTCAGCTGGCATGCCACTGGTTCCACTTCTCCGTCCTAAAAGTTTACTGCCTTTGGTCTGATGTCATAGCACACTTCATTTTCCATTAATTGAAGGTATTCTCCAGAATCTCTGTTCTGAATGGAGAAATAATATACTGTTGGTCCACTCTTTCTTTTAAAGCGTGATTGCTTTCATTATGCCATTTAACTACTCTCGCCATTAAGTTTAAAGATGACCTTCTTTGCTTCTCTGCTTTGCCTGAAAAGCTACCACTGTCCAACTATGAGTGGTAGAGGAGGACTTCACATGTGTCACTGGAACCACACCTCTCTCTCTTCCCCTTCAGTAATCATGACTTCTGGCTGGCATTTCTCATTTTAGCTCAAGGCCTATACCAAAAGAGCACCTCTCACTGAATAAGAGACATTGGACAGTTGAGATCAGGAAGTACAATCAGGAAGGTCATATTTATTTATTCTATAAATATTTCAGTACTTTCAGTATGCCAAATTCTATGGCAGATACTTAGAGCATTGTATAGTTACAGTGTTTTCTTCAAAACTCTGATGTTTTGTTTTAATATTTAAAAACAATTACTTAAAATTATTATAAAGAACTTCACTTTTAAATGAAATTCAGTTATCAGTATTTTTTTTAGATTAGCATCTGCAAGTAATTTTAGAATTTGTGTTTTCTTTGAAAGGATAGTTGTGTTTATTTTACTCATATATTTACAGACTGCCTCAACTGCTGCCAAGAATAGTACATCATCAAACAAAAACAAAGAAGATGAAGATATAGCTAAAGGTAAATGACCAAGCATGTATAATTTAAATTTAAAATACCTCACCAGAAAATTTTATTGAAATAAAAATTATAATAAAACTTGTTGTTGTTGTTGTTAGGTGCCGTCAAGTCAGTATCTGACTCATAACGACCCTCTGTACAACAGGGGAAACACTATTGTCAGTGCTTCTCTGCTGCTCATAGGGTTTTCAATGGCAGATTGATTTTTGGGAGGGGTTTGCCAGGTCCTTCTCCCAAGCCTACAGCTTCTTGTGTTCCCAGGCGGTCTCCCATCCAGGTACTAACCAGGCCCGACCCTGCTTAGCTTCCGAGATCTGATGGGATCCGATGCCACAGGGCTACCGCTGTAGGCTATAATAAAACTTAGCGTAGTTTTAGTTCTTTCTCAAATAAAAACTAGTAGGTTTTTCTTTTCTTTTTTTTTTCTTTTTCTTTTTCTTTTCTTTTCTTTTCTTTTCTTTTTTCGGTACTGGGGATTGAACCCAGGGCCTTGCACTTGCATGCTCTGCAAGTGCTGGAATACTGAGCTGTAACCCTCAGCCCAGTTTTTTACTGTTTTGAGGCAGGGTCTCGCTAAGTTACACAGACTGCCTCTTGTCTTGAACTTGCGCTCCTCCTACCTCCACCTACTGAGCCACTGGGACTACAGGCATGCGCCACTGTGCCCGGCTTTTTTCTTTTCTTTTCTTTTCTTTTTTTTTTTTTGTCAGTCTTAGGGGACAGAACCCAGGACCTTGTAAGTGCTCTTCCACTGAGCTGCACCTTCAGACTCTTTTGTTTTTTATCTGGAGACAGGGTCTTGTTAAATTACTCAGGCTGCCTCGGGCCTCAAACTTGTGCTCCTTCTGCCTCCCACCTCTGATGTTGCTGGGATTATAGGCATGCCCCATTGTGCCCTGCTTAGTAGGATCTTAAAAGTCTAGAAAACAAATGACGTGAGGTAAGATGAACGTAATTCATTTCCCTTTTCAATAGCATATACTTAATGTCCTATATTACATTTCACCTTTTCTTTATTCCAAAATAATGAGTCAAGTACAGAAATACGCTCATGTCTTATCCTATATAGGAAACTACCCATACATAGTATAATGTCACAATCTGTTTGCTATAAAAATAATAGTTGCTGTATGTGACAGATTGTGATAATAAGGAATGAGCAAAAACTTTATTTTAAAAAATGTCGTGTTTCCATCTCCCTGAAAGTTAGCTGCTTAGCATTTATTTGTACAAATACTTGAATTATTATTAAATATTACATTGTTGTCTAATATTTCTTTTTAAACTTTTTTAAAAGCCAAAACTAATCTTTGTTATCTTTTTTGCATATTAATTTTTCAAACTAGCCATTGAATTATCATTGCAAGAGCAGAAACAGCAATACACAGAGATAAAATCTTTATATCCATCTACAGAAATTCAGTTAAATAATAAAGTCGCAAGGAAAGTGAGAGCTTTATATGATTTTGAAGCCGTTGAAGACAATGAACTCACCTTTAAACATGGTGAAATTATTATTGTTTTGGATGACAGGTATGTTAAAATCTTTATTTGGAATGTTCAGAAGTACAGTAAACTTAACTGAAAATACATAATATTGAGCTCTTTGACTTGGTATATTTAAATCATAATAGAACCTTCTTATACTTTAATTTTGTTTCCTAAAATAAAAGTTAGACTAGATAGTGTGAGTTTATTTAAATTTGATAGTATTCTTCATGTTTAGGATGAAAGATGTATTAAATATTATTGTTTACCACAATTGGGAAACAAATAGTCATCTGAATATGTTTACCTTGAGAGTTGTATATGCCAAAATTATTGACAGAAAAACTTTAAGAAGTATTGCTTTTCTATCTTGATCAGAGCAACCAAAAACTATGCTTGACTTCTCCCCAATATTTAACCCATTGCTATACTCATAATTTCTGTCATTTAAAGTTGCAAGAAAAACTAGATTGACCTATATTGAGCCCAATTCTGTTCCTTTTTTCTTTTTAGTACTGAGGGTTGAACCCAGGGCCTTGCGCTTACATGCTTTGCAAGTGCTATACCACTGAGCTGCACCTCAAGCCATTTTCTTACTTTTTGAGACAGGATCTCGCTAAATTATGCAGACTGCCTCTGGTCTCAAACTGTGATCCTCCTGCCTCTGTCTCCTGAGTTGCTGGGATTACAGTTGTGCGCCACCATGCCTGACCCCAATTCTGTTCTTTATCCGTTCTTTACTTTCACTTCTTTTATGAGACACAGTCTTACTCTATAGCCTAAGTTGGCCTCTTTCTGATCCTCTTGCCTCAACCTCCCCAATGCTTGGATTAACGGTGTGAGACAGCCACTAGGCCTGGCTTTACTTTTATTTTAACCTTTAAAAGAAGTTGATAAAATTTAGCAAGAGTGAGACCTGACAGCTTCTTGCTGTGAATAGAGATCACAAATATATTTAGTTGCCATTATGAATAACCCAGTGAGTATATTTTTAAATGAGTAGATACATAATAGTATTATTTTGCTGCAGTAAATATTTATTGAGAAAATGTTACAACATAGACTATGACAAAAAATGAATGAGGACACAGTTGTTCGTATAAAACCTAAAATAAAGTAAGAGAGTTAAAATTACTATTAAATAATTGTATAGAAGGCATATGGTGAATGCCATAAAGGAAGTCCTGTTGCTGGACTCAAGGGAATTGATTCACATTTGGTGCAGGGGCACCATTGTAGCTGAACCCTAATTTTTGCTTTTCTTTTGTGCTGGGGCTCAAGCATGCAGGACTAGTGCTTTACCATTGAGCTATATCCCTAAGCCCTTTGATTGATTTTTATAAGACAGGAAAAATTTTTCGAGAAATCAAGAATTGGAAAAGGAATTTCTTTTAGGTAGTCAAACTTGTACTGTTCTCTGAGAAAATAACCTTTTTTGCCTTACAAATTTCTTTTTGGAAATAATCATTTGAAGTAAGGTACATGATCCCTGAAGGAGAGTAATAAAAAGGCAGAGAGGTGGTGTTTCTGAACACTGACCTGAAATGTCTGGTTTAAGTGTGTTTTAGTTAGAATAGTTAGCAAAGAAGTTAAGTTTGCACTTTTGATGCTCTTTTATAGCTATAAAGTTAGAAACATTTATAAGTAGAAACAAAACAATAAGATAAATGGGTTTTGCTTTAAGATTCAAATTTAGAACGTTACTTTTATATAAGGTTTTCAAAAATAAATGGCTGTTCCCAAGGTAGATATAATATTGATTAATAGCGCAGATACTTCAGCAGGTATGTACTACTGTATGCTGTGTGATACCTCAGTTCTCCTCTTTTTCTCTTCTAACTGCTGAGGATCTTTCATACAGTATCCAGTGATGTTATTTGACTCTCATGTGACATTTTGTACCTATAGTACAAGTCCCTGCAGGTGTACCATTGTGCCACCCAATCCCATCAGATCTCAGAAGCTAAGCAGGGTCAGTCCTGGTTAGTACTTAGATAGGAGACCGTGTGGGAACACCAGGTGCTGTAGTCTTGGGAGCAGGACTGGCAATCCACTCCCAAAAAACAATCAGCCATTGAAAACCCTATGAACAGCAGAGGAGCACAGACAATAATGTTTCACCTGTGGTACGTAGGGTCGCTGTGAATCAGACACTGACTCAACAGTACTTAACAATAACATAGTCCAAGTAAAGGGTTGCGTTATTCTGTTGGCACCGTATCTTTTTTCACAGGTTAAATAACAAACTCATTTAAACAATTTTCAGTTGAGACTTATCACTGCAAAAAAGACCTCTTTCTTTTAACTTTTAAGAGAATTCAGCATGAGTATAATGGAGTGTGTAGGTTGATTGCTGCCACTTTGATAATAGGACACCACAGTCTTAAAGTTGCTGTAGACATGGTTACCAATATATTTGGAATTAAATGTTGTCATTCCAGGTAATTGGTAACCATTGGCAAGATTTTAAACATAAATGCAAACTCAGTTGCTAAAGTTAAACAGCAATCTTAGGTTAAAAGCAAGTCATTCCACCAGGCTTGGTGGGGCATGCCTGCCTGTAATTCTAACACTGGGGAGGTTGAGACAGAGGGATCACCACTTCAAGGCAGCCTGGGCTACCTAGTGAGATCTTGACTCAAAAGAGAAAAAAAGGAAGTTGTCCAGATGATCCAGAAATTTATTTTCTTCCTTGAAAACAAAAGTTAAAATTTTCACATATAGAGCCTAAGGTTCCATAAAAGTACATCATTCTTGAATCTCAGTTTAAGAAATACTGAGCCAATAGAAAAGGTACATGTTTCTTATTTACAGATATACAAAAAAAAAACCCTTTTACTTTCCAAATCTTCTATCTTTATTTTACAACTCATTGTTTTATTCTCTATGCAAACATTTCAAATATAATTGAGTGGAATTGTTGCAATTCTAAAAAAAATACTACAGGTTCTAATTAGACTTCTGTAGCATTATACATTTGGTTCTCTGTCTAGAAAGCCCTGTCAAAGGTGACAAAAAAATTTGGAAAAGAAAAGGAACTTTACTTGTAAGGAAGATTTGTAAGGGAGTCCAAGTATTAGAAGGTTGGCTCCCCAAACTAAAAAACTAAAAAGGTGTATTAAGGAAAAGACCCCTACAAGATTACCAGCGTTTCTGGGTTTACTGTTTGTATGCTTATGGTAGAAATAGCAGTTTTCTCACATGATTATTTTATCTATACATGACATTGCCTTCCTTTTACCATTGTCATTGCAAAAGTGACTGGGCAAGTTGTTTTTGTTAAGGAGTCAGTAGCTTTAAAGAAAGGCCCAAGTTTTCCTTTATTTTGAGACCTAGAAGTACCTAGGATAACCTTGGTGATTTTGTTTATCTTGAATTGCAAAGGGTTTTTTTTTCTGTACTTGATTTTTTTGTTTATTCATAATGGTAGGAGACGAATGTCATCTTTATTTCCATACCCTCATATTCTTTTCTTCCTGGTGAGTTCTTGCTTAATCTTCAGAATCCACCTGTGTCAGACTTTACATCTTCTGAGAAGGCCTTAAACCCCTGCTTTTAGCTCTCTATAGATTTAGGAGTTCCCTTTTCTCTGCTAAACTTATATAACAGTATTTTTTATACTGTATTTTAGGTGCTTTTAAAAATATATGTCTCTCCTACTAGATCAGTCAGTTTTGAAAAGAGTCACCGCTTCCCTGGGTGGGAGTAAGGGGGAATGAAAAAATAAATCCCAGAAACTAGAGCAAGGTAACATCTTCTTAGCAGGGGAAGTAGAAAAACACTGCCCTGGATTTAAAATTCCTTGAGGCCAGAAATGATGTCTTACTTTTGTAATTTCAATGTTTAGCCTGAAATTGCTATTCTGTCCTTAGTAGACTTTCATAAATGTTATCTGAATAATCTGTTGAAGATAAACTTCACGTCCCTTACGCTTACCATTATTCACTTAGTTGAGATTTATTCTTTTCTAATATAAAAAGCTCTAAATATCAGCACACTTAAATTTTTCTTTAATTATCAAATAGTTTGTGAAAATTATAGTGCTAAATTAATTTGGGAATTTTAAATTGAACAAGCCTGCCAGCCATACCACTGTAGCACCCGATCCCATCAGATCTCATAAGTTAAGCAAGGTGGGACCTGGTTAGTACTTGGATAGGAGACTGCCTAGGAATGTCAGGTTGTAGGCTTATGAGAAAGATCCGGCAACCCACTCCCCTCACCCCCCAAGAAATCAGCCATTGAAATCAGCCCTATGAATAGCAGAGAAGCACTGAAAATAGTGTTTTGTCTATTATACATAGGGTCACTATGAATCAGATACTGATTCGACATCACCTAACAACAAGTTAACAAAAAATTGAACAATATTCTTTCCATTAACATTCCATAAAATCAACTGGTAATGTTGTGGTTGGGAGAGAAATTATCCTACATGAGGATATCCTACATAAGGAAAGGTATACACACAATTATTGATAAGGTCAAGTAAATTCCAGGTATCCATTTTATAGGATTGGGTTCTCTGGTATTAACTTAAAAAAATTTCTCTTAAGTTTAGCTTTCTCTTTGGAAATAGAAAGTTCAACTTTAAAAAATATGGATATTAGAGAGAGAAAGAGAGAGAGAATTTCTCCTATCCCATATAGAAATTAGCAAATATGATATCTTATAACTATTGATATATCATCTTGTAGTTTTAAGAATTTAAATAATATAGCCAGGCATGGTGCAGCATTCCTGTAATCCCCATTACTCAGGAGGTGGAGGCAGGAGGATCACAGGTTTGAGGCCAGAGGTAGCCTGCATAACTTGATGAGACCCTGTCTCAATTTAAAAAATTAAAAAACAGGTTAGGGGTACAGCTAAGGGCAGAGCACTTGGAAAATATGTGAGAAGGCTTGGGTTCAGCCCCCAGTACCATACACAAAAAAGAATTTAGATAATATATTGCTCTTTCAGGTTTTTATAGAACTCATTAAATGAAATGTTTCAGAATCATAGAACTTAATTCATCCTTAAGATTCATCCTTAGAGTAGCTCAGTGTTAGAGGTTATGCCTTGGGTTTGATCCCCAGTACTATAAAATAATAACAAAACAACAACAGTAAAAAGATTCATCCTTAAGAATGCCTATTCAGTAAGTCAAATTTTTAGAAAGGAGTACACAAAATTATTATTTCCAGATGCTGTGATTATCTATAAAGAAAGTCCAGGAGAATCAGTGAACAAACTATCAAAAGGGTAAGTTTTTCAAGGTTGTTCAATATAAGTTCAATATATAAAAATTAGCAATGTGCTTTAATTGCAACTGTTTAGAAAATGTAATAGAAAAATGTCATTCTCAGTAGTAACAAAAATTATGTAAATGATCCAGGAATGAATGAACCTAATAAAGATATATAAGGCTTTAATGGAGAAATTATAAAGTTCTTTGAAAGATATGAAAGAATATAAATACATATTATATTTATATATGTCATGCTTGTATTTATAATAATCCAAAAGGGGAGAGATATGATAAACTTTAATATAAAGATTCAGTTTTTCTCATATTACATAAAGTCCCTGCATATCCATGTAAAATCCCTACAGGACATTTTTTCCCAGAGAACTTGAAATACATTTTAATATTAATATTAAAACATAAAGGTAAGTGAAAAAGAATAACATAGAGTACTTTATATGCCAAATATCAAGTATATTAACAGCTGTGGTAGTAGTCCCCTCTTATCCGTTGTTGTTGTTATTAGGTGCCATCGAGTCATGTCTGACTCATAGCAACCCTCATAGGGTTTTCAATGGCTGATTGTTTTTTCAGGATTGCCTTGGGAGTGCATTGCCACGTCCTTCTACCATTTTTGTGGTGCTGGGTATTGAACCTGGCCTCTTATATCCACAGGAGATATGGTCCAGCTCACCCAAGTTGATGCCTAAAACAAGGATAGTACTAAACACGCTCTCTTTTTCTCTTTCACATCCCACGCCCCCATAATCTCTCTCTATATATATATACACTATGTTCTTTCCTATACATGCATACCTATGATAAAGTTAAATTTATTAATATAGCATAGTAAGAGATCAACAATAGTAAAATAAAACAGTTATAACAAATCCTATAATAAAAGTTATGTGAATGTAGTCTCTCTCTAGATACCTTGTTTTGCTCAGTATATGACCTTTTTTCTTTGCTTATAAAGGCAAGAACTTTTACTTTTCACTTAAAAGCCTCTTTCTTATGTATCTGAATGTGTGCTAGCATTACCATTCTTGTGTTTTAGGGCCACTATTAAGTAAAACAAAGATTACTTGAATGTAAGTCCCCTGATACCACAACAGTCAATCCAGTAATCAAAATGACTACTAAGTGACTAACAGGAGGGTAGCATATACAGCATTGATATGCTGCACAAAAGGAATGATTCATTTCCTGGGCAAGACAGTGTGCAATTTAAAACTTATGAATTTTTTTTTCTGGCTTGATGCCCTTCTTTCCTTCCTTCCTTCATTCCTTCCTTCCTTCATTCCTTCCTTCCTTCCTTCCTCCCTTCCTCTTTCCTTCCTCTATTCCTTCCTTCCTTCCTTTCCTAGGGGTTGAACCCAGGGCTTTGTGCATGCTAGCGAGTGTTCTACCACTGAGCTGTACTCTAGCTCCTTTTTTATCTTTTTATTCTGAGGCATAGTCTCAGTAAGTTGCATGGGCTGCCTCTGTCCTCAAACTCAAAATGCTTGTGTTTTAGCTTCCTGGGTTGCTGGGATTGCAGGTATGCACCACAGTGCCCGGCTCCAGCATTTTCCATTCCATACTTTGGGATCATGATTAGCTATGGGTAACTGATGCCCAGGAAAACAAAACTTCAGATACAGGACGGAATACTGTATTGACTGTTGCAACAGAATGGAATATGGAAATAGGCCCATGAACAGATAGCAGCTTGCTGTTTGAAAGTCAGGGCATCATTCATTGTTTTTTTTTTTTTTAAGTGGACTATTCCATAGATTTTACTGGGATGAATGGCTTTTCATATAGTAAAAATAAAATAAAATTTGATTCAGCTTTACATGGTAAATAAAACTTTATTCCAGATGAATTAAAAACCTCAACATGGGAGAGGGATAATAAAGAAAACCTAAAACTATTAGATAAGCATGTAAGAGAATAAATTTAGAAAATCAAGGGTACAGGAAGATAAAAGTGTACGCATAAAAATAAAGACTGCTGAATTTGCTTGTATGGGAAAAAAGCCCACATAGAATAAAAAAAATTGTAAACATATTCTGAAAAGCAAGTGACAGTCTGGGAGAAGGAATTTGCATAATTCAGACAAGCAGTTGCTATCTAGAATATGTGAACTCCTACAAATCAATTATAAAAGACAAATGACCCACGGAAAAAAGAAAAATTGACAAATATAGGAACAAGCAGTATACAGAAGAGGCAATGTGAACAGCTACCAAACATCACAAATGGATGCTTAGGGAATGCAAATGAGTACAATGAAATATGATTTCACTCCTCTTTGATGTCAAGTGTAGGCTTGGACAGTTATATATGGGGGACAGTGACTTTCTCACATGCTGCTGGGGGAAGGAGGAAGGTAAATTTCCACAGCCATTCTAGGAAACATTTGACAATATCTAATAAAATTGAAAATGTTTATATCCCATCACACAACAACCCTGCATTTTTGTTGCTTGTTTGTTTGGTGGATGAGGTTTCCCTGTGTTGTCTAGGTTGGCCTTGAACTTGTAGGCTCAAATGATCATTCCCAAGCAGTAAGGACTATAGGCATGTGCCACACACCACCTCTGACTTGTAAGTTCATGTCTTGAATAAACCTAAATAAATTGTTGCATATGTGCCCTCTAATCATCCCCAGAATGATCATAATCCCCAGTCTACAATGGTGAAAGACTGGGAATAGCTTCAGTGTTCATCTGTACAGAAATGAGTAAATTAAATATGGCATGTTGTTGTGATGGCACTTTCAATGAGTAAGCAAGAACTTAAAATAGTATTAATATGTGAAATTAAAAAGATCTGTATGGATTAATATCTGTCTCCCTACCAGTTTCCATCTAGTTGGCAGTAAATACCTGTGGTGGGGGGGGATAGACTGGCCGGAAAGCTACTTACCAGCTTTATGGTGGTAGTATGTTAAGATGCATGTAGTGTTGGGACCTAGTCACCAATAAATAGGGGACTTCAGTGTCATTTATGGTTTGTTTTTTAGCCCAGAATCAGATATGACCCATTGCGAATTGGTTCTAAATTTAGGTAAGGAGATATAGATGTTTGTTTCATTTATACTTTTCAATATTTTATTAAATTTTAAGAAAACCAATTTTAAGTGTGGGCTGGGATTTAGCTCAGTTGGTAGAGCGCTGCACTGTGGTCTCTGAGGTCCCGAGTTCAATTCCCAGCACCACAGAAATGGGAGAAGGACCTGGCAATCCACTCCCGAGGTAATCCCGAAACAGCCATTGAAAACCCTATGAGGGGCGCTATGAGTCGGATACCGACTTGACGGCACCTAACAACAACAACAACAACAACAAAAACAATTTTAAGTGTAGCTAGATGTGCACTGCCTACCACCATACCACCGTGGTGTTCGATCCCATGTGGTGTCTGAAGCTAAGCAGGGTCAGGCCTGGGTAGTCCACTCCCAAAACAGCCATTGAAAACCCTGTGAATAGCAGAGAAGCACTGATAATAGTACTGGGCATGGCACAGTGTTGAGTAGTGTGTCATTCTGTTGTGCCTGGGGTTGTTATGAGTTGGACCTGACTTGATGCAACTAACAACAGATGTTAACTAATATTTCAAAATAGGCTAAATTTTGTATTTTAATTCTTCTTGACGCTAACGTGCTACAATGTAGACAAATGGTATTTTTTACATTATATTTTCAGTGATGCCAATTGGTGGAAAGGAGAAAATCACAGAGGAGTAGGACTCTTCCCATCTAATTTTGTAACAACTAATTTAAACATAGAGTCTGAAGCAGGTAAGTTAAATCTTAGAGAACGATTTTTTCACTTGAATTTTATTATTGGCATTGAAGAATAGATTGGCATTTAACTTGTTTTAAAATCACTATTTATAGGTATTACTGTTTAACCTACTTTTTTTGTATGCAATATTGTGGGGTTGAGTTCAGGGACCTGTGCAAGCTAGGCAAATACTGTACAAAGCTGCGTTTCCACTTCCTTTTTATTTTTTATTATTTTAATTTTAATTTTAATTTTATTTTTTTTATTTTTGTAGTACTGGGGTTGAACGCAGGACTTTACACAGGCCAGGCAAGTGTTCCAACACTGAGCCTTATACCCAGCCCCGTTTTTATTTTTTATCTTGAGACAGGGTCTTACTAAGTTGTGTGGGCCGCCTCTGGCCTCCAATTTGTGATCCACCTGCCTCAGTTTCCCAAGTCACTGGGATTACAAACATGCATTACTACACATGGCTTATTTGTTATTTTGAGTTGGGGTCTTACTAAATTATACAGCTGCCTGGAGTTGCTAGGATTGTAGGTTCGTACTGTTGTGCCCAGGGCTGGGATTTAGCTCATTTGGTAGAGTGTCACTCTGCGCACACTGAGGCCCTGGGTTTGATCCCCAGCATCCCATAAAATGGGAGAAGGATGTGGCAGCCCACTCCCAAAACAATCCTAGACAATCATCTATTGAAAACCCTATAAGGGTCACTATGAGTTGGACCTGACTTGACATCACCCAACTACAAAAACAAACCATGGTGCCCGGCTTAACTACTTCTTATCCAAATTAAGGAATTAATTTATCTCCTTGTATTTTATATCCTTTGAGAGTTATTGTGACCATATAAATATTTAATCACCCTAATTATGTAGTGTGAGAGGCAGTTTGATCTATACAAAGAATGTTGATTTTACTAATCACTGCACCACAGTGGCGAAGGTGAGAATGATAGGGGCCTTGGTCAGCAAGTGCCCAGTGTGGTGATGGGTTAGGAGTACTCCAAAATTGAACTGGGTGTTGTGGCGCATGCCTGTAATCCCAGTGGCAGAGGCAGAAAGATCGCAAGTTTGAGACCAGAGGCAGTGTGCGTAATTTAGCAAAACCCTGTCTCAAAAAGTAAAAAAAGTGGGCAGGGGTTGCAGCTCAGTGGTATAGCACTTGCAAAGCATGCAAGTGCAAGGCCCTGGGTTCAACCTCCAGTACTGCCAAAAAAAAAAAGAAATACTCCCAAATTTCCCAAATGATCGTCAGATATTTGAGACAAAAATAATGTAAGAAGAACACTGAAGCTCCTGGGTTAGGTCTTCTGAATTTCACCCACAGCCACCGATAATTCCCTCAGCCACTATCAGCCATGCTGAGAAATTTTGCCATTTGTTATGCAGACAGGATGTGGGAGTGCTGAGTGTAAAGAAATGTCTCAGAATAATACTAACAATGATAATCAGTTGTGCTAAATCCCTTGTACCATTGAGCCAGGATTCTAAAGTTATCCAGTCTGACTGTAGACTATACTTAGACTGACTCACTGAGGCATATGTCAGTGCTAATCCTTACTAGTTCTAGAGAAAGAACTTAAAAGGAAAGCTCAATGGGTCATGTTTAGTTTTGTCCTTGGTATATCTAGAGTATATATAGAGAGTATAGAGAGTATATATAGAGTATATATATAGAGAGAGTGATGCATTCAGAAAAGTCAAGTTGTGATGGGTGGATACTCCTTTTTATTTTTCTAGTCTGACTTTCTTAGTGGATAGGAATATCATCTTTTAAAATAACTTTATAAACCCTGCATGGGATCCTATATTGCGATTTCCCCTTGGCATAGACTGGACAGTTTTAAAAGTAAAATATTGGGCTGGGTATATAACTCAGTAGTAGATCACTTGAGTATCATATATGAGATCTTGAGTTTGACCCTAGCATACCCCCTCCAATAACATTAAAAAAAAAAAAAAGTAAGAAGTATTTTTACTTTCCGTATATTCTTTTTTTTTTTTTTTTTTTTTTTTTTTTTTTTTTTAATACTTTCCGTATATTCTTGTGTTTTGCTAAGCTAGTCAGTCAGGTATTTGAATTAAGTGGCTGTTAGGTCTTAATCCTTTGGTTACATAGTTTTTTTGTTATTGTGTTTTTACCAAAGTAGACTTAATTAAAATTTAGTGCATTCTAGCAACACTCCAGGGAACATAGAGATAGTTTTCTCAATATGTATATTTGTAAATTACAACTTTGTGAAAGACTATTGTTTTGTGCTATTTTATTATCCAAGTTAGGTCAAAATGAGGTCTATATTTTGTTTATATATATATGGGAAATATGGGCTTTGTTTTTAGTAGAAGGGAGGAGTATATATAGAACTTACAAATGTAACTATAAAATGAGCTAATGTGATAATTGTGTACTCTCTTGTATATTATTTACCCAGTGGTAACAGTTTTCAGGTAAATGCCTACCATGACAGCCTATGTTAACCGTCTTTCACTTGTTCCACTAGAATGTAAATTCCATCAACACAGAGTGGCTAAATAAATACTTGTGACACGAATGAATGAACATATAGCAACATTGATTATGAAATGTGATGATTAAAGAGCTTTCATTATTTTATGAATAATCATAGGCTATTTATAAGTTAAAGACTAAATTACCAAAGTAAATACTAGAGAACTTAAAGTTTACTTTGTTTCCATAACAGCGGTGGACAAATTGAATGTAATTGATGATGATGTGGAGGAAATTAAGAAGTCAGACCCTGAGCCTGTTTATATAGATGAGGTAGAGTCCTTTTTTTGTTTAATAGTTAAACTGTCAAGACTTTTAAAATGTATTGCCTTTGAGAATGCCTGGAACGGGTAAATTTTTTATTCACTAAAATCAAAACTCTTTTGACTCATTTATTGTCTCCTCTTTTTTAGGATAAAATGGATAGAGCCCTGCAGGTACTCCAGAGTATGGATCCAACAGATTCAAAACCAGATTGTCAAGACCTCTTGGACTTAGAAGGTATTTAGTTAATACTAGAAATTAATGCTATTTCATGTTTTAGATATTTATAATTTTGAGTTTTTGTTTTTGTTTTTTCTTGTTTGCCTTTTGAGATTTGAAATTCCTGGTAGGGAATAGACTAGTATATAGAAACTGTAAAAGTGTCACTTGAAAAGTTTGTCAAACCCACATATCCTGCTCAAGAATGAAATCTTTGTATTTTTATAAGCCCACTAAGTAAAAATGGCTGACAAAATTTGCAGTCCATAAAAACAGGAAAGAATTAGAAATAACACCATATTAAATTAATTGAATCAAAATGATAAAATTATTATTCCTGTTTAATTCTCCTGTATTAAGAGTTTAAAGATCTACATTATATATGCTCAGTGTTAACTTTGCAGTGTAGCCATTTGATGTATGCCATGTGTCTTTTTCTGTAAGAAATTTAAAACAAAACCAAATGTTTTTATGCTTTCAAAAATCTTTTGGGAGAAAACTATGGTAAATAGATAATCTTAAATCTTTTTATTGGAGAAAATGTGGTTATGAGTAGATAAAAGTTTTTCATTCATTGTGTCTATATTTACAGTTGGAAATAGGCAAAATGTTTAAATTTGAAGTGTCTTAAATGAAAAATGTTCATATTTTATATGAACAGTTACATATTTTATATACACTGTGGCTTAAGTTTGTTTTACTTAGCTAATAATAGTTTTCTAGATACCTTTCAAACTATTATGACTACAAATGTCACAGTCTGTAAGTTCCAAGAATCATGAAATTTTAAAAAAATTTTGACCTTGCCTTTGGTTACATGGTAGTAATGTGTAGTAGTAATGGTTCTGAATAGTATTAAAAGTAGGTTGTTTAAGCTGGGCGCATTGGCGCACACATGTAATCCCAGTGACCCAGGAGGCAGAGGCAAGAGGATCGCAAGTTCGAGGCCAGAGGCAGCCTGCGTAACTTAGTGAGACTCTGTCTCTGGATAAAAAATAAAAGGGCCTGGGGTACAGTTCATTAGGGTGAAGTCCCTAATATTTGGGGGAAAAAAGTAGATCTTTTATAGTCTTGTCTCTTTGGCAGTAAACTTACTTTTTTTTCTGTACATTGTTCATGTTGTTGCATATTGGTACTGTCTTGCTAAAAACAGTTGAAATTGGCTTAAACTGGGTTAAGTTTCTAGATTTGTAAGTATGTTTGTATTTACAGATACCTGCCAACAGATGGGTCCAATGATAGATGAAAAACTTCAAGAGATTGATAGGTGAGATTTTTTTCATGCAAAGAATATAGTTTTTACAGGTTTACTTGTTTTGGGCAAACTTAGAATTAGTGAAAGTTTTTGTGAAACTGTATTATCTGCTGAAATTATTTTTCATTTTTCCAAACTCTAACAAGCTAATAGCAAAGTGATGCTTTTATTTTGGTAGGAATTTTTTTTTTAATGGCAGTATTATGTATAGAATCATGGACTCTTGCTTTTATCACACCAGTCATTTTCTTACCTGGGCTGGTATTGAGGAAATAATGAATAAAATGAATAGAGAACAAAATGAAAACAGGACTTTTAGGTAGACATTGACTTGTTATGGGATGAGTAGTGGTATTCATGAAAGTTTCAAGTAAAATTTCCCTAGTTTGGGAGATTAAATCCAGTGTGACACACTTTCCGTTATTACTCTTCTTTGTATTTCTGTGTTCCTAGTGTCCTTTTGTTATTCCTACCTAGTTTTTGTTATTCCTGTCTAGCTTTACTGTTCTTTGGAAGGAACAGCAGCACTGAAGAGTGGTCCATGAGAGTTCTAATTTTTTAATTTGGTTCTATGCCCTTCTCTTATTCCTCACACCTTTCTCTGAGGGAAGCCATAGTAAATGGAAAACAAGTGAGGAGGCCTTACTATTCCCTCATAATCCTTTTCCTGTTTGTTGAGCTACAATATAAACAACTCTAGAAGAAAGGGGTTAGATAAGACCAGTCTGTTAGGGAGAACAGGAAGTACTTTAATTTCTTTCTGCCTGTACCAGAGTAGTACTTTTAGCAACAAAGCTTTCCAGTTACTAAAAATTGCAATCTTTGATCCATGGAGGATTTTTCATAAATCTTTTTTGGTTTTTTGAGACAGGGCCTTGCTGTGTAGTTCTGGCTGGCTAGGAACTTGCTATGTATTCCAGGCCAACCTCAAACTTGCCTCAAACCTGCCTCAGCCTCCCTAGAGGCTGCTAGAATTATAGGCATGTACCACGTCAGCCTCCTAAGAGTGGGATTACAGGCTTGTGGCACTATGTCTAGCATTGTCTTTTGTATTTTCTACAAAAATAAAAAGTAAATAAATCCCTGTGCCAATTGGTGAAATGATAGTGGTAGTTTCATCATATTTTTGGGAAAGCATTAAATATATATTTAATTATATTTTGTTTTAATGCGGGGATGTTAATAACTAATTAATAATTGAACTGGAAAAGATTAAAAAGGAAAATGGCCAATATTACCATAAGTGGAGTGAGGAGTATAATTATAGACTTTCCTGCCCCCACCCCAAATGTGTCCTATATCCTTTAATGCAGCAGTTTCAAGCTCCTGCTAAGTACTAAGGGATATATGCAAAGATTTAGCTGTTAGGATGTTCATCACAGTGTTATTTATGACAATAAAATTGAAAGTAGTTAAAATGCCTTTCATCATGAGATGGGTTTAAAAAATTGTACATCCACAAATTCTGTATTGAAATGATTGTCATTGATAAATATCTGTTGCTATGGAATGGAATGATATAATACATAGTGAAAAAAACAAAAGATATGATAGCATAATCCTAGTTTGGTTAATAAAAAATATCACTCCAACACTGCAAAAAGAAAAAAAGAATATCATTAAAGGAAAATGGCTAGAAAGATTAAAACTCTTGATCATTTCTGATATGAGTTAATATTTTGAATGAGAGCTCAACTGTTAAAGCAGTTCTCTTAACCAGTTTCAGTTTGTGAACAGACCGACTGGCATTCTCTTGTTTCATGACCACTGATTGCAGATCCAGCATCTGTACTGGAAAATGATTAGTGCTGTTGAGCAAATTTGCATTAACTGTGTACCCTTGTTAAGTACTTAGAAATGAATATAATACCATTTTCCACTTAAATTGCTTATTGATAGTTTGTTATTACTACTAAGAAAACCAACTTTCTGTCAGGAAATTAAAATTGTACGTTTCACTTCTACTTGTCATACTGAATGAAATTTTGTAGCATTTATCACACTAATAAATTATGTTGGGTAAACATGTAAATTGACTCCCAAAAAGTTTAAATAGATTTATTGACAAAGCTCCATTATCTGGACTTAATTACATTTCAGACTATTGTAATCTGACTTCCTACTACCCTTCCAAATAATTTTCTACCAACAGGTTGCTATTTTCATTCTTCCCCCTGGGACCCTGCTTGTCCTTTTTGCTAGACTTTATTCACATTGTCCCATTGACTTGACAAAGTCTTCATTTTCAGTTTGGCCTGCCCATCCTTCACTGAGGCCAGCATTAGTCCCAGCTTGACCATGAAGCATTTTCAGACTATGATGTCTCAAATTGATCTTTTTCTCTAAATTCTCTTCCTCTTTCATATAATTTTGCATTCAATTATATGTTTGTTGTATCATTTGCTCTTTTTCCATATTCTTTATCTTGTCTTCTTAATAGATTGCAATCTTTTTGAAGGGAAGAGAGTTCGTACTTTCTTACTTTTTTTCCTAATAGTTTTGGGTGCAGTTTAGTAACAATTTCTTATTGCTTTGTGGTTATGTCTCAGATCTTTGAAGGTGATTTGCAACATAATGATCATGTCTTTCTACTACATTCTCCTAGTGTTTTCATGAGCATTTTGGGTTAGGTATATCAGATTCTTATGGTTAATTCTTAGTCACACATTTGTTAGCATGCAAACTTAATTCTTATGGTTATTTCTCATTCACACATTTGTTAGCATGTAAACTTAATTTGTTAGCCTGTAAACTTAATTTCTGTAGTTTTGAGTGGTTTGCAACTGGTATTTCTGAAGAGTTTGACCTGTTTTATATAGTACTCATTCCAAGAGAGAGAACAAACACTTGGTTTTTGTTTTGTTTTGTTTTTGTTGAGACATAACAGATTCTAGTGAATTGAAAGTGATAACATTTTGATAGGACTCAGTGAAGGTCATTTACTTGGTACCCTTGTGTCTATTTGCCTGCATTTGCCTCTGGCACTCTGTGTTTGTATTTAAAAAAAACTATATTAAATAAACAAGCTGTGGATGCTTTAGGCCAGATAAAAATTAGCCATTTAACTTATATAAATTTGTCAGTTGCAAAGATAGTCCTTTATTACCACCAGGGGACAGACAAAATTATACCAAGTCAGAAGGATTTGCTGTAGAGTTCCTTGGGCAAATGTGAACATACTTATTTGGGTTTGTTGTTATTATGTAGTAAGGTATCTGATTTCATTTACTCTCAAAACCAACCAATCAACAACACACAGAGTAGAGGCTAGCTTTTGTGTATTGTTTTTATTTGTATTTTCAAGGACTATTGTTTAAATAATTTTTTCATTTGGTTCTTTCATGGATAAAAGTAAATGAAAACACATGATTTATTTTTCTTTTTTCTTTTTGTTTCCTTTTTGGTGCATTTGCTCTCATTTTAGTCATATTATGCTTTATAGAAGCTTTGGGCCTTGCCAGAGTACTTTCTTTTACTGCAATTTATAATTAAGAGTTAGACTCATACCTAAATTGTGAGACTTTTTCTCTTTATAATTGAATTTTCAACAAAAACCCATGACATTAAAATAATTTTCCTAGCACCAAAATTAATGAATTGATTGCATTTTATTAGGTGTGGAACCAACCTTTCCATACTATTAAGAAGTCATATGAACCTAGCTATTACCAGAATTAAATAATTTCTCCTCCCAGTTTCCTTTTCTGACTATTTCTTCATTGTATATAAAAAGAGCCTTTTAAAATATGAATAGAATGTGCTAAATTTAAAAAATAATTTCCATCTCTAAATACATGCTTAAAAACTAGAAGACTATGAAAATGCTTTTCTTCTATATCAGGAAGCATTCAGAATTGTCTGAATTGAATGTAAAAGTCTTGGAAGCTCTGGAACTGTATAACAAATTGGTGAATGAAGCACCAGTATATTCAGTCTATCCAAAGCTCCATCCTCCAGCACTTTACCCATCTACATCAGCTGGGGTTCCAATGCAGGTGAGCATGTTTTTTGAGAATTTTTTTCAAAATTATAAACAAGTTTTAAATTTAAAAAAATGTTCAAAGCATAGTTTTAAAATTTCTATGGCCCATGAATAAAATTATAAAACATTATGTTAGCTTTTTATACTGTGACAAAACACCAGAAAGAAATCAACTTATAGGAAGAAAGATTTATTTTGACTCACAGTTTTAGATGTTTTAATTCATGGTCATCTGGCTCCATTGCTGTGGCCTACGGGGAGCTGAAACATTGTGGAGAGGAGCATGTGGTGGAGCATAATTGCTCACCTCAGGGCAGTGGAGAAGCAGAGAAGGAGAGGAAGCGTTCAAGGACAAAATATACCCTTTAAAGTCATGCGCCCAGTGACTTAGACTTTCTCCAATAGGACCACAGCTCCTAACAGCCCATTCGGCTATGAACTTACCAACAGATCAATCCATTGATGAAGTTAGTGCACTCATGATCCAATCACCTCTCAGTAACACCTCCACCTGGGATCAAGCTTTCAACACACGAGCCTTCTGCCAGGATACTTCAAATCGAAACCCTAACACTTACCTTTGATAGTTTCAAGAAGTATTAGCTAGCCAGGCTAGCTAATGGTGGTACACGCCTGTAATCCCAGCAACTCAGGAGGTGGAGGCAGGAGGATCACAAATTTGAGGCCAGAGGCAGCCTGTGTAACTTAGCGAGACCCCGATTCAAAATAAAAAAAATACAAAATGGCCTGCATGTGCCAGTGGTAGAGCACTTGCAAAGTATGTACGAGGTCCTGGGTTCAACCCCTCCAGTACCAGTGGGGATGGGGGAAAGGTATTGGCTAACCAGCATTCATCAGAAAAATTAGATACTTGTATTTCACAAGTATATTTCAGTTCAATTTTAACATAGTGAAAATACCATTAAATGTGTGAGGGGAGTTCTGGTTCTTTGTATGCTTAAAGTATAAATCTTTTACATAAGTATAAATACTTTTTGTAAGCCCAAAGTAGAAATCCTTTGATTTAGGACTTGGTGTACCAGGTCCTCAGGATGAGGTATTGTTGCCATTCCTACTGTTCAACAAGAAGACTGAACATTTCTTTTAAAATCTCTTTTAAGATTTCTTTCACTTACCTAATTACTAAAGGGCTTAGCTTAGTTGATGAACTTCTTTTGTTCTCAGAGCATGTTATATGTTATCTTTGATTAGATACATGACTTAAATTGTTTAAAAAAATTCATGCATAATGAAGATATGATGCAGACCTGTGAGATGCAGGTGCCATAAATCGTCCCTAAACATCATCTTTTTCCAGTACTCTTTACCTTTTTGTGCTTGCTAGCTGACATGAATAACTTATATTTATCAGTATCCCCATTCTGAAGTATTTTCAAATTTTAGCCAGTTAATAATTAAATGCAAAATGTAAAATTCATGTTAATTTATGAAAACTCACATGTAAAGGAGCATGTGAAGGAGATACCAAGGAGAAAGGGTAGAATATGGGTGCATAAATTAGATGACTTAACAAAATATAATTGGTAAGTTTTTTTTTTTAAGTAGTTACTATGGTAACTGTCACATCAGACAAAAGATGCATTTATCAAGTATGCCATGCCCTGAACTTCTTGAAAACTACATATGAGCCTTAGGAAAGATTTCTAGGTGCAGAAAGACTGCTGCTATTTATTCATTATTCTGTTTTCAAATTGTTTGCTGCTGCCATGAAAATGGAACAAAATTGAAATGTCTGGACCATTGTATGATACAACTACATGTTTGCTTTTTTGTATGTCTGTAAACATTTGTCATTCCTGTGCCAAGTTTTGTGTTTAGTTGCACTCTATATACGATCTATGATTTGCTAAGCACAACTAATTTTTAAAAAAAACTTTAACATTCTGTTTGCTTCTTCACATAATCTCTGTCTACACCATTCACACATTAAGAGTTTTGAAGTATTTTGAAAGTCCCTGTTCTAATTTGAAAAATATCTCTACTAGGAACAGGTGGGGTAACAAACCATTAATTGTATCTATGAAGGCCACTCAGGAAACTTAAACTGCAAAAGAGGTCTAGTCTCACAATCTCAGCTTCTGGTCAGTGGGTTACTTATTTGCTAAGAAGGTAATATGATTGCACTCAATGTAGTTTGTCATTCCTACTGTTCTAAATTTTAATGTGAGTGATCTTTACTTTAAAAATAGCCTGATTTAAAATTGCAGCAATGACTACTATATGACATTTATTAAAGATGTGCAATGTGTTGAATGCTGTGTATAAGTAGGCAGATAGACTCTGTCCTTAAGAAGCTGTTACATGAAAATTACATGGGGCACTATGAATATCCAGTGACTTAGGCCATTTTTGCTATTTCCTGAGGATATATCTTCTCCTTCACCCACACAGCTACTTCCTTTTGTACCATCTAAAGGAGCTATAGTAGATGTTGGCAGACAAGGCCTAGTACCCTGATACCATTTCTTTTTCAACTTTTTCTCCCATAGAAAGGAGTTGGATGAGTCATCCTGGAGTGGGGGAAGGTCATCATTCTCATGGTGACTTGAAGTGATAATGGGCTTCCCTTCAAGGACATGTTCTATGGCATTATAGCAAGGCACATTACTGAGTAATAGACAGTCTGGATAGATTCCAACCCACTACTTAAAAATACACTACCTCTTTTCTTTTTTGTCTTCCTCCCAGCCTCCTGCAAAATAAAAAAGAACAACTGAATGAATTGTCAGCTTTGTAGATTTGATGCGGACTTGGGTGTCCTCTACTTTTGTTCTAGGGTGGATAGATTGCTAGAATCAGATTGCTCCCCGAAGATTTACATCACAACATTTTTTTTTTCCTTTTAGTCCTTAAGTTTTAGATGTTACATAGATTTTGGGAGAGCAGTGAATCAACTTTTTCTCTTTGGTTAATAGACATATCCAGTTCAGTCACATGGTGGAAACTACATGGATCAAAGCATTCACCATGTAACTGTTGCTCCAAGCTATAGCCTAGGACCAGACCATATTGGTTCACTGAGATCTCTGCCTCCAAATGTGAGTTCCTCAGTAACAACACAGCCTGCTCACACTCCATATTTAAGGTAAGTTTTGAGGCATTATGTTAATTTTTCATAGACTTTTAGAATGGGAATATATAGACCTTTCTCTTTGTGAGAATATATTTTTCTGACTTTTAAGATGAAGTTGTAGATGTGCACTTTCAAAATCCTGTTAAGTAGAATGATGCTGCCCTCATATGCTAACCATGTTGTGATGATCGCCCATGCTTAAGCCTACAGTTTAGATCCCTCGGACAAAATAAAGCTAATTGTCTTTTATGGGGACTAAGCTTGTGATGTGCTTATTAGAATTGTGCTATGCTTAGCCTATGGGCTAGGGATTTAGCTCAGTTGGTAGAGTGCTGCGCTGCAGTCTTTGAGGTACGAGTTCAATTCCCAACACTGCAAAAATGGGGAAGGGCCTGGCAGTCCACTCCCAAAGCAATCCTGAAACAGAAAGCCATTGAAAACCCTATGAGTCGCTATGAGTCGGATACCGACTCCATGGCACCTAACAACAACAACAACAACAACAACAACAACATACTTAGCCTAGTAAAGTAGTCCCAGACACATTTATCTGCATGTGTTCCTAAATAATTAGAAAATTGTTGTTATTTTGACCCTTAAAAGGAAGTATGTTTGAGCTGTAGAACTTGGGGTTTTAATTTTTTTATGCCATTACTTCTCTGAGAATCATGTTTTAAATCTTCCTTTCTAATTCATTTTGCTTCATCAGTATTTTGTGTAAATGATCCTAAAGTCCCTTTCTACTCTTAAATTCCATAAGTATTAGTTTTAGATGTTACCTGAAAAATAAATAAACCCATTTATATTGGTATTTGATGAAATTAAAATACAAATTTTGTTATCCTGAGTGCCAGTAGAAGCTATGGAGGAAAAAAACTGGTACTGTCAACATTAATCTTATGCTATTGCAAGCAATGTATTTGGTGAATTTAGAGTTAAATAAGTTTTAAAAGAAATATATGCCTTAGTAGTTACAGGAAAAACCCCAAATCCTGCAATTTGGTGTGATTTTTTTCAGTTTAGTTTGGTATGTTGTCTGTGTGTGTGGGCGTGCATGTGATCAATAAGTAAACTATTATTCTGGGCTTTGCTGAGGATAGAGTCAAGGTCTTATGCAGAGTACATTGTTCTCTTTTTGAAAGTGAAAAATCCCTATCAAAGGAAAGCTTGAAGGCTGTGTGGGGAGAAATGAAAGAGAAAGGTACCCTGGCTTTGGAGATGGGCAAGGGAAAATATGTTTTGAAGGTGCATCTTGAGCTAGGGCTCATTCTCATTGGAGCAGGCCACATAGACCACAGGAGCAGTTTACATCCTCTTACTTTTTAAATGTTTTCAGTGAGAGATCTTGGAGAGAGCAAGTTAAATAGGCCTTATAAATTTATACTTTGTTGCTTTTTGGAGACTTCTTAGCATATATTAAAATTACGTTATTAATATTTGATAGCAAGTGATTAAATCACAGAGCAGAGCTACATACTTAAAAACAAGATGGAAAAGGAGTTTTTGTCATAATGATTGATCTCTGACTGCAACCTAGATAATGCAAAGTAAATGTGATATTCTTTTTAAAATTTTGTTTGTAGCACTGGACAAGACACTGTTTCTAATCCTCCTTATATGAGCCAGAACTGTAACCTTCAATCAGCTACTGGCACAGCTGCTTACACACAACAAATGGGGATGTCTGTGGATATGTCATCTTACCAGAACACTACTTCCAATTTGCCGCAACTGTCAGGCTTTCCGGTGGCAGTTCCAGCTCATTCAGTTGCACAGCAGCAAACAAATTACCACCAGCAGCCTCTCCTTTAGAAAGCAAACCCAGCATTTTCTTGAACGTTTTTATAATTGTATCACTTAACCTTTGTAATTGTCTTCTGAAAATATTAAAAGAAAACTTTTCCCTCTCAGCTCAAAAGGAATAAAGCACAAAAACCTGTCTTATACTGAAGGCCATAAAAGGTTTTCTCCAGTTCACTTTGTTTGAAGTCAATCTTTTGATCAGAGGCAGCTTATTCTTCCAGTTAGTTTTGTCGTATTTTCCAATCTCTGCTAAATGTAGACATTCAGTAAGTAGCCTTATGACTACAAGTATCTCATACTAAGGAGTATGAGATAGGAGTGTAAAATTTTCCTCTGAAGAAACCATTGTTTTCCTCTAAAATGTGGTCTTGAGCACTGAAGACCTTTAAATATTTTTTGTCTGCATATTTTTTTCAGTTTCCCCCACACTATTATTTTAAAAGGCAAACATCTTTTTGTGTAAGCGTTTAGCTTGCCAAGATATTTCCTTTTGGCTCCTTAAATTGCAGTTGTGTTTGCAGTACTGTCAGTTTTGTTCTCAGTGTTATGTTGAGTAGTAATTAGCATATAATTGTCTACAGAAGCAAGAGCAATTTGGAAGGAACAAAAATGTTTCTGTTATTAACAGTGAAGATCATGTAAATGCAGATGTGTGATAAAGCACTTAGCTGATCCCCCAAATAGCAGTGCCAACAGTGGGTCAAGGAATGCCCCACAAAACATTTCCACTCCCCAAGGAAAAACATTTCTTTTCACACAGCTCCTGATATTTAGAGTTGCCATGAATGACCTTTTTATCTCTTATGTTATTTTTCTTGCGGTACTTGGAGGTTGAACCCAGGGTCTCATACACATACTATTGCAAGTGCTCTACCACTCCGCTGCACCTCCAGCCGATTTTTAATTTTTTTTAATTTTCAGAAAGGCAGGGTTTTGCTAAGTTACACAGGCTGCCTCTGACTTTGAACTCACAGTCCTCCTAGTTGCTGGGATTACAAACATGCTTCACTGTGCATTGCTCACTAATGACCTTTTCAAGTGACTTTGGCCATTGTCTAATGAAGATAAGGTCCATTTGTTTTCCTTCCTACAGTGTGGTGTGCAGAGATGCTGCATTTTCTTTTTACAGATATGTGAATTTGAGCCATGAGACGTTCCTAATAATTTGATGTGATAGAAAACAAGCATGGATGATTAGTGTGTTTTTATTGATGTCCTGTTTTTTTGTTTTGTTTTGTTTTTTTGCAGCACTGGGGGGCTTGAACCCAGGGTCTCATGCATGCCAGGCAAGGGCACTCCCAGACCCTTTTTTATTTTTTGAGACAGGACATTGATAAATTGTGCCTCTGGCCTCCAGCCCTGGTCCTCCTGCCTCAGCCTGCCCAGTCTTATTATTTTCTTAAGAAAGTGATTCAGATACCATTGCTAAGCTGTCATTGTGTCAAGCTATTGAGAAGTACCCATTCCTTTCAAAAATAATTCTTAACCTTTGGAATAATAGCAAGCGATGATTTTATGGAAAACAATTGGATTGATAAGAAAGCAGGCAAGGAAGTTTTTCGGAAGCCCAAGTTTTGAACTAGTTTACAGTGCTAATAGATTCCACATACTACAGGACATAGTAGCAGACTAATAGGGATTGTTTTCTCTTAAAAATTTGCACACTACTTTATAATCTACCAACTTTTTACATAACACAAAATAGGAAATGTAAATACATATGCTTACAGATACATATTTAGACTGGGAAAAATAATGGATATAAGTTTAATTTTTGTTTTTCTCAGTACTGCAGGTTGAACCCCGGGCCTCATGCTTGCATGCTCTGCAAGTGCTGGACCACTGAGCTGTACCCCCAGCCCATTTTTTTTTACTTTTTTGAGATAAGGTCTCACTAAGTTACGCAGACTACCTCTGGTCTCGAACTTGCGATCCTCCTGCCTCTGCCTCCCAAGCCGCTGGGATTACAGGCGTGCACCACCGCGCCCGGCATATAAATTTAATTTTTAAAAAAGTTAGAAATTTTTGCATGGGTGCAAGATTTCTATGTTTTTTAAAGAAAGCACTTAATCTTCCTATAAGAAGACACTTGAAGACAGTTGTGCAAATTTTGCCATTTATGTATTTATAGAAATTTGGTTATAAAGATACTCCTTTTTCAAAGAAAGTTTATCCTAGAACAAAATATTGCATATTACTTGGTCTATATGTAAAGGGAAAACAATCAGTATTTGAAAACCTAGTTTCTGTCATTGTCTTATTTTCAGATGCAAGTAACTGAAAAGGAAATTTTAATTTTTAATGCCTTGTTTTTTGTTTTCATCCAGTATTTTCCTTTCAGGTAAAAATATACTTACAAGGAATGTTCTAAAATTGCACTTTATTTTACGGAAACAAATCTGTTCTTTAAAAATAAAAAATATTTGAAGCTGCTTTTGTTAATATTTAATATTTGCATATATGGAAAATCTTACATTTTTCTTCCAAATTGTATTTAATAAATTTATTTTTGTGTAAATATTTTGTATCTAATTGAAATCTAAATTGTAAAAGCTTAAACCATCATATGTCTTTGAATCAATATAATTATTGCATACCTACTAAATTGGGAACAGCTAATTAAGTTCAGCTAATAATTTTGAAATAATAAAACATGTGACATGTATATAAGTAGCATATATTGACATTTATCTGCGATTTTATATATACAAAAATTTCTTAAAGGTTATTTTTGCCATTCTTTGGGAATTTTGTGTTGCAGGTTGATAGTATAAAATGATATTAAATCTATATTGACCTGATTTTTTAGTATTATCAAGCACAAGGTTATTTTTCTTTTCATGATCTAATGGATTGTATTTATTTTAAGATATTTATAATGAAATGGCCTCTGCCAAAGGAATAGTCTAACTTAAAGTTTTCTATAATGTGTTCATACTTTTTCGTATCAAAAAATTTAAAAATAACATCATTTTTTCATGTGAAATCTTGGTGCATTAGAAAGAATTCCTAAGAAATTATAATAGAACGAATTTTATTAACATAGAAAAACATCCTTGGATTTTATTTTTTGCGGTACTGGGGGTTGAATACAGGCCCTCGCACTTCAATGCTTTGCAAGTGCTGGACCACTGAGCTGCAACCCCAGCCCATTTTTTTACTTCTTTTTTGAGACAGGGTCTCATTAAATTACGCAGACTGCCTCTGGTCTCGAACTTGCAATCCTCCTGCCTCCGCCTCCCGAGCCTCTGGGATTACATGTCTGCGCCACTGTGCCTGGCTTACATCCTTGGATGTTAAAACATACAAAGTGGGATATGTTTGTATAGTTTGGAAAATGTACAGCCAACCAACATTGTCTTCTCATTTGATAATTTATTTACAAAATTATGTAAACATTAATTACAATAATTATCTTTTAAGATTTGAAGATATATTGTCATGTTACTTCAAGTAGTTGATTTTTGACTATGTAATAAATTTTACTGTACATTGAAGATGATTATAAAGTTTCACCTTCCAATTTTTGAAAAATTATTGTAAATGCTTAAAAAATATGTAATTGGGTTAGGGACATAGGTCAGTGGTAGAGCATGTGCTTAGCATGTGTAAGGCCCTAGGTTCAATCCCCAGCACTGAAAAACACACACACACACACACACACACACACACACATTTTGTTTTATTGTCTACAACCATACTACCTTGGTGTCCAATCTCGTCAAATCTCCGAAGCTAAGCAGGGTCAGCCCTGGTTAGTACTCGGATGGAAGACCACCTGGGAACACCTGATGCTATAGGCTTGGGAGAAGGACCCGGCTCACTACCCAAACCATCCTCTCTTGAAAACCCTATGAGTAACAGAAAAGCACTTACATAGTGTGGGCATGACACCGTGTCAGGTTGTGTTTCATTCTGTTGTACTTAAGGGTCATTTTATGAGTTGGACCTGACTTCACAGCACCTACCAACAGCAGCAGCAATATATATTTGGCTTAGGGATTTTTTTTTCCCAAAAAACACTTTTCTTAGTAAAAACCATAAATTCTAAGGCTCTTGAGCTCTAAGAGAGTTTGTTGAATTGTTATGATGAGAAGCTGAAATTACTTTTAAAAGTAATAATTGTAAATAATGTAGGAGTGACTTATGATTTATTTCTATCAGAAGATAATTTTATTTACATTAGTTTTAGTCAATAAATAATAGGATTTTTTTATTCGTTTTTTTTTTGTTTGATTTAGTTTTCTTTTGAAGATTAAGGTTTACTCTTTAAAATTTTCCCCAGAGAAGAAATTATTCTGATTTTATTAAGCTAGATTTGAATTTGAGAGGTCCTTTTTATTCTTTTTAAACCTTACTGAATCTAAAAGAGAAATTATGTTGGTCACCTTAGTATAGTGAGATGAATGGGGTAGCTCCCCTCCCCAAATTCATGTCTACCTAGAATGTCAGAATGTGACCTTGCTTGGAAATAAGAGTCTTTGCAGGTGTAATTAGTTAAGGGTCTTAAGTAGGAATCATTTTGGATTTAGGGTGGACTCTAAATCCAATGACTGGTATACTTACAAGAAGAGGAAAAAACACCAAATGAAGGAGGCCATGTGAAGATGGAAGCAGACATTGTAGTTTATGTTGCCCCAAACCAAGGACTGTCTGGATGGAACCACCAGAAATTGGAAGAAGGAAAGGATTCTTTCCTAGAGCCTTCAGAGGGAATATGGCCCCACTCACCTCAGTTGTAGAATTTTAGCCTTTGGAATTGTGAGAAAATAAATTTTGTTTTGTTTTTTAAGCCTTCAAGTTTATGGTATATTGTTACAGTCCTGGGAAACTAATAACACATGGGTAAAAGTGTACAGCAGATTCTGAATATCACCCACTCAGAATTTCTTTTTTTTTTTTTCAGTCCTGGGGATCAAACCAACGGGACTTGCACATGCTAGACAGGCACTCTACCACTGAGCTACATCCCCAGCCCCTCTCCAGGCTCAGAATCTTAAAAGAAGCACTCAGAACTTTATAAGATTGTTTAAAATAGATGTATGAGTTCTGAGAAAGATTTCTATATTCCCCTGGCATTCTTTTTACCTTTGCTAAACTATATAATGCGTGGATAGATGAAATCAAGACCTTTGCTAATCCCATAGTCCCATATCTACATTTTAGCCATTGATTTCTTCATGCCAGAGGTGGTCACAATTAACAAAGTCATAATTTGTTTATTTTATTTTTTATTTTTGCATTTACTCTCTATTCCTCTGCCTATCTTGTTGTTAGGTGCCGTCGAGTCGGTATCCGACTCATCGTGACCCTCATAGGGTTTTCAATGGCTGACTGTTTCAGGATTGCTTTGGGAGTGGATTGCCAGGCCCTTCTCCCATTTTTGTGGTGCTAGGAATTGAACTCCAGACTTCAGAGACTGCAGCACAGCGCTCTACCAACTGAGCTAAATCCCAGCCCCCTGCCTATCTTGAGTAGTAGATATTTAGTGATGGAAGAAATGTTCAAAGGCAAACATAGGAACAGAATAGGAAGAAGAAACCTCTGTGGAAATTTCCCCTCAAATGTTAATGAAAAATGGAGATTTTGGTTGTGTTCTTACTTTACAATGCTTAATATCGTAATTGGGAAGAAAATAAAAGCTTTCTAATATTTTCAAAGGAAAAAAGTGACCTCTGCTGACTACATTTTGGTCTAGGAGCCAGCTATATATATATATTTTAAACTGAGCTGACAGTCACATAACAAAATTAAGTATTTTAAAGTAAATAATTCCATGGCATTTAGTACATAAATTTACAATGTTGTGCAATCACCTCTAGTTCAAAAACTAGACCTTTTTGTGTCTGGCCTCTCTCACTTAGTGATTTCTTAGCATAATGTTTTTGCTGTTCATTTTTATTGTAGCATGTATCAGTACTTCATTTCTTTGTATGGCTGGATAATCCATTGTATGGGCTGGGATTTAGCTCAGTGGGTAGAGCACTGCGCTGCAGTCTCTGAGGCCCCGAGTTCAATTCCCAGCACCACAAAAACGGGAGAAGGACCTGGCAATCCACTCCCAAGGCAATCCCAAAATAGCCATTGAAAACCCTATGAGGGTCGCTATGAGTTGGATACCAACTCGACGGCACCTAACAACAACAACAATCCATTGTATGTATATGCTACAATTTGTTTATCCATTCACTTCTTGAAAGATATTTGAATTATTTAGGTTTTTTGACTATTGTGAATAGTACTGCTAAATGTGTATGTGTATTTGAGTAAGTTTTCAATTCTTTTGGATTATATACCTAAGAGTGAAAGTGCTAGGTCGTATGGTAATTCCATGTTTAACTTTTTGAGAAACTGCCAAACTTTTCCCCAGCCTAATGATTTTAACATCCCTATCAATAATGCTTAAGAGCTCCAGTTTCTACCCCTCCTCACCAACACTAGTTCATTTTCTGTTTCATTTTTCTTTAATTTGTAGCCATTTTAGTGGCTATGAAGTGGTACCTTGTTGTGGTTTTTATTTGTATTTCCCTAGTGACGAATGATTAGTACTTTTGCATATGCTTATTAGCTGTACACACACACACACACACACACACACACACACACACACATATTTTTTGAAGAAATATCTACTTAAGTCCTATGCCTATTTTTTAACTGGATTTTTTGGTGTTGACTTGTAAGAGTTCTTCATATATTCTGGATATCAGACCCTTACCAGATACATGATTTGCAAATATTTCCTGCCATTACATAAGTTGATATTTTACCTTCTTGATGATGTCTTTTGATACCCAAATTTTGTTTGTGTGTGTTTGTTTTTGAGACAAAGTCTCCCTATGTAGCCCAGGCTGGACTTGAATTCACTGTGTCACCCAGACTGGCCTCCAACTTGAAATTCTCTTGCCTCAGCCTCCTGACTGCTGGGATTCCAGGCATGTACCACCATGCAGTGCTCCCAAAAGTTTTAAATTTTGATTAAACCCAGTTTATTTTTCTTTTATTGTTCTTGGTTTTGATATGATACAAATACTTTGCCAAATCCAAGGTCATAAAGATTTTTTCCCATGTTTATTTCCTAAAATTAAGTTGTTGGTCCATTTTGAGTTGGTTTTTGTACATGGTAGGGGGTGTAGAGGACCAGTTTTATTCTTTTGCATATCTAGTTGTTCTAGCACCATTTGTTGAAGAGATTATTCTTTCAACAACTGCTTTTTGGCACTGCTATACCCTAGTGATCAGTTTTAGGATCTCAGTTGTCTGTGATACATCAAACTCAGCTATAACTTGCAGTTCTAAGGGGTAACAGACTTGCCCTCATCTGGTCACTTTTGCCATGTATCTAAACAGGAGACAGGGATATTTTGTTAGAATATAGCTCCCAGTTTTGTTCATGTAGAGATAAACATTCATTTTTTTGTTGTTGTTATGTGCCCTCCAATCGGGTTCAACTCATAGTGACCCTCATAGAATTTTTAATGGCTGATAGTTTTGGAATTGTTTCCAAAGCAGATTGCCACATCCTTCTCCCATCATTCATCTTTAGGGAAATGCACATCCGTCACATTTATCCCCCAAGCATCTTCAGACATGTACTCTATTGTGAAAGTATATTATATAAGTAGAAAAATGGGACTTAGTGTTCTAGCCAAAAAATAATCTTCATTATATTTTGTTTTTTACTGGGAAGCCTCAGATTTTCATCTGCGTGTCATTGGTTAGAAGTGTGTCAGACTGTTTTGGCCTACCCTTAGCAGTGATGTTTTCCAACCTCTTTATAGAGAAGGCAAAGGAGAAGGTGATTGATTGGGAATGAATGTAGAGAAAGCCATTCTCTAGAATCTGCCACAGACACAGACCCATCTAAATATGTCTGCAAGCTGGTGTCAGTACTTGTATGCCTGGTAAATAAATTTGTATTGTTCTTTTGCAATTCTATAATGAAATAAACTTTTAAATAGTATAAGAATACCATGGTTGTAGTCAACTAAAGCTATTTACACCTGACCTGATTGTTATAACTGGGGCACTTTTTTTTCTTAAGGACACCAGAAGAGAGAAGGCCCTGGAAGTGGAGATGGAGATAAACCCCTGATTCTTGAAATAAGTGAAAAAAAATTAAAAGATTTATTAGCTTTCATTCATTCATTCAACAACATTATGATACACTGAGGATACTCAGAACTTGGATTTCAAAGCCCTGGTTGTATTTCTGGCTTCACCATGCACAAACTAGCTATACAACCCATGAGACCTTGTGCACTGACTTTAAAACCACTTTTTCCAGCTGGGTATAGTGGCACACACCTGTAATCCCAATGGCTTGGGAGGCAGAGGCAGAAGGATCACAAGTTAGAGACCAGAGGCAGTCTGCATAATTTGACTAGACCCTGTCTCAAAAAAGTAAAACAATGGGCTGGTAGTGCAGCTCAGTGGTCCAGCACTTGCAGAGCATGCAAGCCTGAGGCCCTGCGTTCAACCCCCAGTACTCCCCCCCCACAAAAAAAAAGCACTTTTTCCCTCCAAGTACTAACCAAGCCAGACCCTGTTTAGCTTCTATAATCTGACAGGATCAGGCACCTTCAGGGTAGTATAACTGTAGACTGACCATCTTTCATATACATTGTCACTGAATTCTCATAGTACTTAGTAGGTAGAAAAGAAGATGAAGAGGTAAACTTTCACAAGGTCACACAGCTATTAAATAGCAAAGCTGGGATTATAAATAGGCTTTATGTGATGCCAAAGCATTTGCTTGTCCTCACTATGTAAGGTGACTGCTACCTAGAGATATTTTATGTATTAAAGTTGTCATAATATTCTGTACCACCTCCCTTTCCCACACATCACTGTGAGGCGGATGGAGTCCCAAATGGCTTACATGGATGTAAAATGCCCTCAGCTATGAGAATGCTAATGCAAGGAAGAGCGTAATAGTGGGTGGACCTATTTATTGTATACATTCTAGTACATTTGGTTCTATCACACAGGAGCACCCCTCCACGAGACCACACCTGGATGTAAACAGATGGGCTCTTTCTGAGAATCCATGTGGCTCTGCCACCCAGAACAGGCCAAACGCTAGGAAAATAGGAGTTTGAAGAAGTTTAGAGTACTGTGTTTCTAAACAGAAATGAGCTAAATTCAAGGAACTACTGTGAGGAAGCAACAGGTTGAGGCTCATTTGTGAGAAGTTCTGAGCTGGAGCCTATGGACATAGGCCCACATACAACCTGGTTTCTCTGTGAGCCAAGTTTGCTGAGAAAAATATCTAACCTGAGCACAAGGCTGTTACATTCTGGATGAGGGGCAAACACTTTAGAATCACCCTTGGCAACTTTCTAACCTCTTCCTCCCTCACATATGCTAGAGTCTCACCCCAACCTAAAATCCCTCAGGTTTCAATTTTTCCTTTTTAATGCCTATTTGGCCCTGTTCCTTTTTTTCTCATTGGAATGTTTTTGTTCATCTAATAAATTATCCTTTCAAGTATCAGCCCAAATTTCACTGGTCCCTAAATCATGCTGTGCCTCTGAGGCATCTTGTAACCACCTGGTAGTGGTGGCCACACTGTGTTGGGATGATCTGTTCATGGATCTGTCTCTGTAGCAGACATTATAGTTTGGCTCATTCAACTTTTTTTTTTTTTACATTTGAGGATATTGTTTAATACATAACTCATCCAACATGCATCACATATTGTAGAATGGTATACAGAATGAAAACACTGAGAATGTAATAAGAGAAAATTAAAAATCTTGCTAGCTAGGACCAATTTTCTAAAATTCATATTTGAAAGTCATGGGTTTTTATTTCAAAAATTTAACAACCATTTGCTGCTGAAAAATGGAAGAATGGGAACATTTCTAAAAAGTTATCACACAAAATTAGAGGCTTTTTATATGAAAAGGAAAAAAAGATTTCTGCATCTCAACATAGTACCATTTAAAGTTGCAAGAAGATGTTTAGGGCAAAAAAATCTTTTTTTTTTTTCCCCCCCGTACTGGGGGTTGAACCCAGGGCCTTGAGCCTGCATATTTTACAAGTGCTGGGGACCACTGAGCTGCGCCCCCAGCTCATTTTTTTTTTTTTTTTTTTTTTTTACTTTTTGAGACAGGGTCTCGCTAAATTACACAGACTGCATCTGGTCTCGAACTTGCTATTCTGCCTCTGCCTCCTGAGCCGCTGGGATTACAGGTGTGCGCCACCGCACCCAGCTAAATCTGTCTCCTTTTTGAGGACAGAGAACAAATGCTAACAGTTTAAAATTGTAGGTAAATAAATTTTGTTGTTGTTCAGAGTGGCCCCCCTTTTTTCTCCCTTTATTAGTAAATGTTGGTGGGGTGCAGAGTAATACAGCGCTGTTTTTTTCCATTATGCAACTATTACATCACTTTTGGTTACACTTTTATCAATTTATAAAGTTTATGGAACCTTTTGACTAATATGCAGTAAAACTCAAATGCATATTTGGGTTATATTCCCCTATTTTATCCATGTACTCATGAAGTTGCATCATTCACATTGAGATCATCCTCTCCCCCTTCATCCCTCCACAATGATTCTCCTCCCCATCCCACCTTCCACAATCTTCGCTTCCCTCTGCTAGTTCCTTCCCTCTTCCTTTCTACTCTTTTTGTTGTCACTTCTTTGCTAAGTTTAATTGTGCATTTTTCATATATCAACTTATGTATAGGACTTTTTATTCCTTTAAGTAAGATTCAGCTCCTACATATGAGTGAGAACATATGGTATTTCTCTTTTTGAGCTTGTGTTTGTTCACTTAAGATGATGTTCTCCAGTTCCATTTTGCTGCAAATGACATTATTTCATTTTTTTATTGCTGAGTAGTATTCCATTATGTATATATACCACAGGTTTTTTTTGTCCATTCTTCTGTTCATGGGTACCTCGGTTGGTTCCATATCCTTGCTATTGTGAAAAGTGCTGCATTGTATATGGAGATGCAAGTGTCTCTGTGGTATGATGACTTGTCTCCCTATGGGTATGTTCCCTGTAGTCAACGTGCATTTCTAACCATCTCTTTATGTAACTTCTTCTATGTGAAAGTCAGCAAACAAGATAATAGTACTTGCCTTCCCAGCTCCTTTTCAGGCAGGGGCAGCCACATGATAATGGCTTTGGCCAGTGAGATTTAGGTCACAGTTCATAGGAAAGTCTTCCTTGGAGGAAAGAAAAAAAATCTCTTTCCATTTCTGGCTGAGAAAGCAGATGTGGTGCCAGGAGATTTAGCAACCATGTTGTAACCCTGAGGGATGAAGTTATGGTGGTTTAGGAAGGTTGAAAATACTTGATTCCTTGATGACATCTTCAAGTGGCTATACCAGTTATAGATTATCTTGTGGATGTTATAGGTAGGAGATTAAAAAAAAACCCTTTTGTCTATTAACCTTATTTATCACTACTGTTGGGTAGGATTTTGCAATTTGTATCTGGAAGTATTCCTGTCCTCACTTGGTCTATAAAATCATTCAGAACCAAGAGCTATGTTTTATTCATTGTATTCCCAGAGCCTAACGTAGGCACATAAAATGTTTGTAGAATGAGGAATGAGAATGGATTTTGCAGAGGACTGCATGGTACTCCCCAGTACCTGGAATCAAATTTTAGTTTTCTTCAACCTTTTATTATCCAAGTAATTGCTTATCATCATTCCATTTTAACATTTCTGAAACCAGGGAGCATTTTATAGTGGATGAGAATTTATGGTAAGATTTAATTTTAAAGTTATTCTATGACATCTTAAAATCCAGGTTGGCTTAAAAATGAAGGAATGTGGCATTATTTTAACTATCAAGAGACAAAGGGGATTAGGGTTCAGTTTAAATGTCAAGAAGGTCAATGACTCATTTTGTTTTTAAAATTCCTTAGTGTCTCCAATACTCATCAAATAGTGTCTATTTCTTTACTCTAAGTCCAGTGATTGCAGCAGGGGCAGAAAAAAGCATACTGTATATTTCTTTCTGACATGTGGCAGGAAAATGTACAGCACAAAAAATAGGAAGCCTTTAGTATTTGGGATTTACATCATTCAACACACACCACTCCCTCTCCCTCTCTCTCTCTCTCTCTCTCTCTCTCTCTCTCTCTCTCCCCCCTTCCTCCTTTGCTTCCCTCCCTCTCTTCTTCTCTCCCTCTCTCCCCCCTCCCTTCCTCCCCCTCTCCTGTTTTTAAAGACAGAGTCTAACTATATAACCTAGGCTAGCCTCAGACTTAGGATTCTCCTGCCTCAGCCTCCCAAGTGCTGGGATTATAGACATGGGCCACCACACCTGGCTTCATTCAGCATCTGAATTTGAACTTTCAAAAGAACATTTCTTTAAATATGGTAGACATAATTTGCATAAATTGTGATAAGCATCCAAAATGGCAGAGTGGAGACAATGAAGGATAGAGGTAATCAGACTTTATAACTGTCTAGTTTAAGTCAATTATCTTTAATGTGGATTATTGTATTGTTGTTTATAGTTTTTAATCAATTGCTATCCTGTAAGAGGATTGTACATATCTGTCCCCACTCAGTGATTTGGGGATTGGTCAAATGCCACATGTAGGCCAAAGACATATGAGCAGAGGCAATAGATGCTCACAGCTGAGCAGAAGCTTAACAGGCATTGTGAACTTCCTGTAACTCTCTGGTATTGTCCTCTTCAATCTGTCCCAGATTGTGGCAACTTCTTCGACCTGGGAGAATGAGAGGACAGGGGGTCAGACCCACAGCCTAGACCAAAATGTCAGGCTATGAAATGTTGTAATACATTGAGATGTTACAGTCATTACCATAACAAAGATGGCAAATAGGCCGGATAAAAGATACAGAACAAAATATTTAGATTAGCTAGTTGGCACATTTCAATATAATTCACCATTTAAAAGATGTCTGTGATTCATCTTCATAGTGATAATACTTACAATTTAGATTTTGAATTTTATTTCCATTTCCATCTGAATTGTTTGTACTCTTCAAAATTATACTCAGAGACTAGATTTTCTCATGAGTTTTTAAGGCTTAAGAAAGTAAATATTTTCACCCATTTTATTACAATAATCTTTAATATGTGAAGGTCTATAGCTTCTGTGGCCTGCAGCCATAGCCCTGTGGCATCCGATCCTGTCAGATCTGGGAAGCTAAGCAGGGTTAGTACTTGGATGGGAGAACCCCTGGGAACACCAGGTGCTATAGGCTTGGGAGAAGAACCTGGCAACCCACTCCCAAAAAACAACCAGCCATTGAAAACCCTATGAACAGCAGAGAAGCACTAACACTAGTGTTTTGCCTGTTGTTCCTAGGGTTGCTATGAGTCAGACTGTGACTCAATGGCACCTAACAACAACAATAGCTTTTGTACCTTTTGAATGCTCTGTGGAGCAGAGCATTAGAGGAAGGGTAATTCCAGAGAAATTTTTTAGAGCAAGAGAAAAACTCAAAAAATTTATACAACAGTATAAATGTAAAAGGTTAATTACACAAACCCATAATATGCAACTATGCTTATATACCATTATGGTGGTTTTGTATGCTACTAGCTTAAAAATGAACAATATGATTGTGATGGTTAGTTTTGATTGTGAACTTGATTGGATTAAGAACTGGCTAGGTGATAAGTGAAGCACACTTCTGGGTGTCTGTGATGGTGTTTATCAGGGACAACTAGATCATGACGGTGCTGACCTAATGATGGATTCACAATATGATGGCATTATTGGGAGATGGAGAGAGGTCAGAGGTAGGGTCTATTTGGTCACTATGGCATGTCCTTGGGGGCTAAATTTCCCTGGCCTCTTTCATGTCTCTTTTTTCTCTGCTTTCTAGCTGCCATGATATAAACTGCTCTGCTCTGCCAGGCCCTCCCTGTTATGATGGACTAGTATGTCTGAAACTGTGAGCCAAAATAAATCCTTCCTCCATTTAAGTTTTTTTTTTTTTTTTCCCCTCACATATTTTGGTCGCAGCAATGCAAAAGTAACTAATATAATGGATGATTTCCCATGTCTCTTTCCAGGAATATTCCATGCATCTACCAGCAATATGCATGCGTGTGTCATTTATTTTTCATTCTACACACATTCTACACAAATAGTACCTAGTATAGTGAGGTGGCAATGATTATAAACTCTGAAATAAAAGCCTTGGTATAAATCTGCATTGAGTCACTCCCAAGCTGTGTGGCTTTGGGGAAATGATTTACCCTCCCTGTGCCACAGTTTGCTAAATTGTGACGCTAACAGTACCAATCCCATGGACTTGGGAAGTAAGCAACTTAATACCTGTAAAGTCCTTAAAAGAGTGTCTAGGTCTCAACAAATAATGGTAATTATTTTTTAAAATGCACTATTATAAATGCTTGGTCCCTAGACAAAGCATAGTATGATTTGTTTTTAAATATGAAATCCACAGTTATCTTGTGATCTTGAGCTCTGTGAGTTCAGCAAATAATGTATTTTTTTTTTTTAAATAGCAGCATGGACAGGACTTTGACTCTAGGAGCATTTAACAAAATGTATTTATTAAATGACACATTAAGTTTATGAAGAAAATATTTGTAGTTGACAAAGTGATTCAGCAGTGTTCTTTGATAAAGAAAGCAGAGTATATTAGCAGTCACTGCTCTTGGGTAATTCATTCTGTTGTGCTCAGTTTCCTAATTTGCTAACCTAATTTGCTAAATTAGGAATTTAGCAAATTTTATTCTAAACAGTTACTGAATTGCCTTGCAGATCTAAAGTTTTTAGAATTTTTAAAAATAAATTTTATTTTGGAATAGTTTAGTTTACAGAAAGATTGTGAGGGTAGCGCAGAGAATTCCACACCTAATTTTCCCTACTATTACTACCTTACCTTAGAATGGTACATTTGTCATAATTAATGAGCCATTACTGATACAGTATTATTAACTAAGTTCATACCTTATTCACATTTCCTTAGTGTTTACCTACTGTCCTTTTTCTGTTCCAGGATCTCATCCAGGAATACATTTAGTCATTATGTCCCCTTAGCCTCCTTTTGGCTCTAACACTTTCTCAGATTTCCTTTATTTTTGATGACTTTACAGTTTTGAAGAATATCAGTCATATGCAGTATTTTGTAGCATGTACCTCAACTGGGATTTGTATGAGTTATGGGTTTTGGGGGAAAAGACGATAAAGTGCCATTCTCATACTGTGTCAAGGGTACTACCTTTTATTGCAGTACTGGGGATTCAATGGCTTTTAGTATATGCATAGATGTGTGCAACCATCATTACTTTTATTTTTTAGAACATTTACTTCCCCTCACAAAGAAGCTTTATACCTTTTAGCTGTTACTTCGATATCCCTGGAGTCTCTCTAACCCTAAGCAACCCCAAGTCTATTTTCTGTCCCTATGTTGTTTGTTGATAGGTGCCGTTGAGTCGATATCCGACTCATAGCAACCCTTATAGGGTTTTCAATGGCTGACTCTTTCAGGATTGCCTTGGAAGTGGAGTGCCAGGCCCTTCTCCCATTTTTGCGGTGCTGGGAATCGAACTCAGGACCTCAGAGACTGCAGCGCAGCTCTCTACCAACTGAGCTAAATTCTGTCCCTATAGATGTGTTTATTCTGAACATTTCAGATAAAGGGAATCACACAATCTGTGACTTTTTGTGACTGACTTCTGTCCCTTAGCAAAATATTTTAAGGCTTATTGTGATGTAGCACATGTAAGTATTTTATTCCTTTTTATGAATGAATAATAAATTTTGTATGGATGTACCATATCTGTCTATCCATTCATCAGCTGGTGGACTTTTGGGTTGTTTTTACTTTTTGGGTATTGTTAAATAATGCTACTATGAGAATTCTTGTGCAAATTTTTGGTGGACATATGCTTTCATTTATCTTGGGTATGTATCTAGGAGTGGAATTGCTAGGTAACATGATAATTATATTTAACTATTTGAGTAACTGCCAGACTGTTTTTCGATGCAGCTGCACTATTTTATATTCCTTTCAGCAGTATATTACAGTTCTAATTTCTCTACATCCTCACCAATACTTGTAATTGCCTGACTACTAAATTATAGTTTTCCCAGTTGATATAAAGTGTTTCAGTTTTCTTTGTGCTGCTATAACAGAATATATGAATGTGGGAAATTTATAATGAAGAGTAATTTATTTTCTCACAGTTCTAGGGGGCTGGGAAGTCTAAGAAGAAAGTGCCAGCATCTTGTGAGGGCTTCTTGCTATGTCATCACATGGCAGAAAGTAGAAGGGCCAAGAGACAGCAAAAAGGAGCCAAACTTACCCTTTTATGGTGGCAACAATCTCATCCATGAGAGTGGGACCCTTATGCCTATTCCTCTCTTAAAAATCCCATCTCTTAGTACTGTTGCAATGGCAATTAAATTTCAACATGAGCTTCAGAGGGGACATTCAAACAACAGTAGTAGCTCTTTGTGGTTCTGAGTTGCATTTTCCTGATGACTAGTAATACTGAATATTTTTCCATATGCTTGGTCACTGAGGTATCTTCGGAGAAATATTTAGCCCATCAAAAAACTTTTTTATGTGTCGGGGGAGGGAGAGGACAGGGGAGAAGGGTCATGAGAGGCTAAGGGGGAAGTTAACATGAGCAGTGTATAATGAAATGCATGTGTGGAAATGTCATAATGAGACCCATTAAGTTGTACATTAAAAATTACTAATAAGAAGGACCTGGCAACCCCCTCCCAAAAATCAATCTGCCATTGAAAACCCTATGAACAGCAGAGAAGCACTGACAATAGTGTTTCCCCTGTTGTACAGAGGTTCGCTATGAGTCGGATACTGACTCGACGGCACCTAACAACAACAACAACAACAAATAAGAGTTCAAAAAAGAAAACCCTAAAAAAATGAAAAAACCTTTTTTTTCTTTTTCTTTTTTGGCTGTGCTGGGGAACAAACCCAGGGCCCTGTGCATGCTAGGCATGCCACATCCCCAGCCAAGTTTTTAATTTTGATGAAGTCCAATTTGCCTATTTTTTTCTTTGGTTGCTTGTGCTTTTGGTGTCATGTCTAAGAATCCATTACCAAATCCAAAATCATGGAGACTTACTCCTCTGTTTTCTTCTAATAGTTTTATACTTCTAGTTATTTCATTTAGAGTTTTGATCCATTTTGAGTTTTTGTACATGGTGTGAGGTAAGGGTTCAACTTCATTCTTCACTGATGCTGGTGGTAAGGACAATGGTGAACCTCTGAGTGACATTACCACGTTAGAAGCTGAGTGCTTGGTAGAGAAGGGAAGCAGTCTTAGGTTTCCTATCTTCTCCATGAGCCAGGAACAAGGTTCATTGGGATCTCAGTATTCTCAGTGGGACTGTGCCCAAGTTATAGCCTCCATCCCATGAGTGGAGACTGGGGAAAAGAAGGTAGCCTGCACTTCTCTCCTATACCTGCTCAGAACTAGTCTCAGCAACAGGGAGCTAGGGGCAGGTAATAAATGCTGGTGTTCTGTGGCTCCCTGTAAAATAGCCCTACAACTGGGAGCTGAGGAGAGAGGGAGTCCTGTGTTCTTGGTTGCAGCTGTGTGGGGTGGAGTTTCCTTCTCCCAGCTGGAAGCAAGTAGGGAGGGAGCAAGTCTCAGCTCAAATGCCACTGACTCACACTTTTCTAAGTTTTTGTAGACTCTGTTGGATGAATGTCTTTCATTGCAGTATACTCTTAGGACCATTTTCAGAGATTTAAATGATTGTGTGCGTTAATAATTTTCACTAGTTTTGCTGTGAGGCAGGTGTACAGAGCTCTTTGTACCGTCATGATGCTATGGATTCTGTTTTGATAATTCAGTGACACAGTAGGCAGTGAAAAACTAAGAAAATTCAAATTCCAATACCTACATAAAAAATCATTATTATGGATTAAATGTCAACTATGAAAATGGCTTATAATAAAAATGGATTTGGTTGAAGGTAACTAAAGCAGGGAGTTCTGCATTATTAGGCATATCCTTACCCATAAATTTCATGGGGTATCTACTACATATGTACAGGAGTAGAAGATAAAGAGCTAAAAATCTTTTAGAAATTAGATTTGAGACGGGGAGAGAGAGAGAGAGAGAGAGAGAGAGAGAGAGAGAGAGAGAGAGAGAGAGAGGGGGCGCGCGCGCGCACGCGCGCGCAAGAGAGAGCACTAATAAACCAAGGCAGCCTATGCCAAGTGCCCAGAGAATAAATGCTCCAGTTTTTCAAGGGGACAAGAACTATCCAGGAGTGCAATGGTCAGGGAGGATTTCTCTGGAGAAAGAGTGCGCTGAGCCAAGTTTAAAGATGGCTAGGATTCAGCATGCCACTGTGGTGTCTGATCCCATCAGATCTTGGAAGCTAAGCAGGGGTAGAGCTGGTTGGTACTTGGATGGGAGACCACCTGGGAACACCAGGTGCTGTAAGGTTGGGAGAAGGACCTGGCAACCCACTCCTAAAAAAGTCAGCCATTGAAAACCCTATGAATAGCAGAGATGCACGACAATAGTATCTTGCCTGTTGTACATAGGGTTGCTATGAGTTGGACACCCACTAGAGAGCACCTAACAACAGGATTCAACATGCTGTGTAGGTGGGGTAGAGGGTGTAGTCCAAGGAGGCATTCCAAGCAGAGATGCTGAAGTGGGGTCATATTTGGGGAGTTTGGGTAAGAGTGGACCTGTTTGCTTACTGGAAGTTTTGTATATGAGGTGGTGGATAACCAGAAATGTAGGGAGCCTTGATTATTGGACCAAGGAATTTGGACTTTATGGTAGAGAAGAGTAACTTGGGCAAAAGAGAGTTTAGGAAAATGGCTTTGCCTATACTGTGTAGATGGAATGGTGTGTGTGTGTGTGTGTGTGTGTGTGTGTGTGTGTGTGTGTGTGTGTGCGCGCGCGTGCGCGCGCGCACACATGCAGTAAGGAACTTGGAACAAAGAGACTAGTTTTAAAATGGTTATTAAAAAGTCTGGATTAAGTGAAGGGGGTAGGAAAAGAAAGGAAGTAACTCGTGGATGGGAAAACCTAACCAGGACTTAAACAAGGGTAAGTAATTGCTATGCTGGGATTTAGCTCAGTGGGTAGAGTGCTGCACTGCAGTCTCTGAGGTCCTGAGTTCAATTCCCAGCACCACAAAAATGGGAGAAGGACCTGGCAATCCACTCCCAAGGCAATCCCAAAACAGCCAGCCATTGAAAACCCTATGAGGGTCGCTATGAGTCGGATATCGACTTGATGGCACCTAACAACAACAACTAATTGCTAAAACAAACACAACAGTTGTTTCCATAAATAAATAAATAATAAAACACTAAAATGCCAGGTGAGATGAGCTGATTTAGTGATTTAAAATACTATGTATACTTTAATGATGGATTTATCCTGCAGTAACTATAGTTAAATGGAGTCTATATTTTGAATTCACATATTTCTTCTCTGTTCTTATTACTTCAAATTCCTCCTTTCCCACAATCCGTTCCATTTAATTTGATCTTAATTATCTCCTGTATGTATCTGTAAGGGGAGACCAAGGTTTGCAACGCAAAGGTAAGGGGAGACCAAGGTTTGCAACGCAAAGGTTGTGTATGATCTCAACGATGAGTTTCCTGCCTTGGAAACAGCTATCCGCGTACAAATGGAAGGCACGTGGCCAACTCTTGCTTTTTAGCAGGTCTATTGTGACCTTCAAAACTCCTTAGAACATACTGGTCTCTTGTAGGGCTACAGCTCCCGTCAGACTTGGGCTGGCAGTGTCTCCAAAGGGCTGCCTGGGGGTGTGTGACTCGTGGCTCTGAGGCTAGAGTTACCAAAACAATACAAAAGCCAGAACAAAAAGCAAACCACACAACCCCGTGCCTTACCACAGTGGGCTGATGAGTGAAGTCCAGGAAGGGAGGTTCAGCTCTTGCCCTTTTAAAATTCCGGTGCAGCAACACACACACACACACACACACACACACACACACACACACACACACACACACTCATACACACTCACTCGCTGGGTTCTTCCCACTCCCCGCGACACTGCACCAGCTTCCCTCCCCAAGTCCTGATTCATGAACCGTGCCACCTTTGTCTCATTTTAAACTGTGCAGACTATTTTAATCCTCCCACCCCCATCCCAGATTTCCCTCTCCCTCCGTCCTCTGGAAGCTCTGATATAGCGGGCTGGCTGGGTGGGTGGGAGCACGCTTCTCCCAGTCGGCTCGGGCGGGCAGGATCCCGGGAAGCCCCCTCCCCGGAGCCCCGCTGCGGGCGCGGGGGGAGCGCCTTGGCCCCTTTAAGTTACTGCGCTCCCCGAAGTGCGGGCAGGCGGCCCGGGCGCGGGCGCGCCTGGCGGGGAAGTCCCGCGCCCTCCCCGCCCGCATCCCCGCCCGGGGGGCCGTCGCCCTCCGCCCCGCGCGCGGGGGACAAGCCATGTCCGCCCACGCCAGGAACGGGGCCGCGGACGGGCCGCGCTCCCCCGCCCCGCAGGTACCGCCCCCGCCCCGCCCCGCCCCGCCTCGCGAGCGCCCCGCCTCGAGGCCGCGGACGCGGGGTCCCGGTCCCGGAGTCGCCGGCCCGCCCCCCGCGCCTCGCTCCCGCTCCTCCTCCGTCTCCTCCTTCTCCTCCCCGGCGCGGTCCAGGGCCCTGCGCTCCGGCTCCGGAGTCCGCAGCCTCCCCCAGCCGATGCCGGGGACTCGGACCCCGCGCCCCAGAGGCTCCGTTAATGGATGTGGTGGGTGCTGGCGGCCGCTGCCCTCGGGAGGCTCCGGCCGTCGAGGCTGGCGGCGGAGGGCGGAGGGCGGGGGCTGCGTTTAGGAGACGCGGAGGAGACGCGGGTGCGGGCGCTGGGGGTCCCCGGGGTGCGGGTCCCGGGGCGGACCCCAGCCGGGGAGGTGGCCGGCGCCGCGCTGCGGTGCTCACTGGCTTATTCTGGCCCCGTGTGTCGAGTCCAGGTGGCCCGAGGCACCACGACCCGGAGGAGCAGGTTGAAAAGATCCGATGGCAGCACCACGTCCACCAGCTTCATCCTCAGACAGGTAGGCGCGGCGCGGCGCGGGCTCGGCGTGCGGAGCCGAGGCTCGGTCCCGTCCTCCCGCGAGCCCTCGGCCTCCGGGTCCCCGCGCGCCTCCTCTGCCCGGCCCTCCCCAGGGAGCCCGCACTCGGGGCTTTCGGGTTCTGGGGTCCCCTCAGCGCCCCGGGAAGTTCGTGCTGCGGACTCAGGTCGGCGGGGACGGGGACGCGGGTCAGAAGCACCGCGTTTCAGAGCTGCCCCTCTGCGCGTGCAGAAGCGTCTCCAAGTGGGGTGTGACTGACTTTGAGGAACCAAATCCCGGCGGCCGGCGACCTGGTTTCACCCCCGACGAGGGCGGGGGGGCTTCTAATTTTGTCCTATTTTGAATACTCTTTTCTGTCGGTTCTTGGGAGAGCTCTATGGGCTCTGGTCAAAAGAAAGACGCCTTGAGCAGAAAGTTTGGTCTTACTTTGGGACCGCGTCTTTCGTTTCTTTAATTATTGTAAGGACAGAGGGACCGGTTATTCGCTGATGCTATTCGCTAAATAAGCGAATGTCGGTGCTCAGTCCCCGGGGCCTATGTGGTACTTCGCTTCCTGTTGGTTTTCTTAGGCTAGGTTTCTTCTTCGTGGTTCTAGTGCGAGTTGTTTGAGCTGAGGATCGCTGATAACGCTCAAGTGCCTTTCACCTTGATAAAGGAAATTGGTCCTCAGTTGGCCCATGTGCTAGCTGCTGGCTGTTAGAGAAATCATGCAAACGCGATTCACCTTGATCTCTGGAGCAGAAACTGTTGAGGTGTGTGCTTTCGGGGTGACTTGGGAAGACTTCGGCAATTACACCTAGAACCTTTTTTCCGAGGTTCTGCTCTGGGCTGCTGGAGTGACCTTGACAAGTACTTTTCCCTTTAGGCCACTCAGGACATTGTGTAACGTGTTCTAACCTATGATGGCAGCTGTGGTGTTTCTTTTGTGATTATCATCAATTTAAACACATTTTCAAGGTGGAATAGGATTTAGGCTCAAATTTGGACTCCAAGTTCTTTTAAAGAGTATATAAAGCATATTTGCCATAGCACCACAAAAGTGCATATTTGGACATTTATTATGCAAAACTTTACTTTCTGCCGAAACAGAAATTATTACTACTATGCTTTAATTCAGTGGACATTAAGCAGATACATTATTCAAATACATCTTAGATTCTAGATTCATTCTAAAAGTACATTCTATCCTCTTTGCAGCACGTAGATTATTTATGTATTTCATAAGGTAAAGCCATTGTTCATCTTTAATTTTTTTTAAATTATGCAACTGCAGTCTTGCTGATGTTTATTTTGTAGATGCCTATTTTTGGCAGTATTTTGTTGTTGCTAATTCTTGGAAATACTAATTATATAGTAGTGTGTTCTATGCTGTTTGATTAAAACTTTTGAGTTTACACTATCTCAGTACAAAACAATATTCTTTCTAATATTTTTTATTCTTTCTTCTATGCCTATAAGTGATTGAGATTATGTATATGTTCTTGTAAAATGTATTGCTGTGTGCTGGCTCAAAATGTGAAAAATATTGCAAAAGTAATTTTTTGAGTAATCTGGACCAGTGCAGGTTTTGAGAATAAATATAGTTCATAAATCTTTCTGAAACTGGAATTCATTTATTTGATCGAATGGTCTAAATTCAAGAGTTAGTTGTAATATATATGCAATCTTTCTATTTTGGACACAAAAATAGTACCCAATTTTTTGAGCGCCTTACAGCTCAGTGAGTATCCTACACATGATCTCATTTAAATGGCATCATTCAGACTTTTCTAATGACTACTATTTAAAAAAGCTGATGGTTTTTAATTCTTTGTGAAATCAGAATGACCAAAAATGGTATTCAACAGAATCTTTGCACTGAAATCGAAGTTTCACCCAAATGCCAAAAAAATTTTTTAATAAAGCACAACTGCTGTTTAAGTTAATAGAGCCTCATTATTTGTAGAAAGACCAGTGGTTTATTGATGTTTAAAATCTTTCTTTTTCTTTCTTTCTTTCTTTCTTTTTTTTTTTTTCATTTTTTGAAACAGGGTCTGGCTATATAGCCCAGGTTGGCCTGGATCTCACTATGTAGCCCAGGCTGCCTCAAACCTGCATCAGTCCTCTGCCTCTGTCTCCTGAGTGCCGGGATTGCAGGTATGGGCCACATGCCCAGCAGTATTTAAATCCTTGATACATTGGAATGATAGTATTTCATGGTATTTCCTAGTCCATTCAGGGACTTTGCATAGGAAAAAGAGAGGCAATACCAATTGTGTTAGTCAGTTTTCCATTGCTGTAAGAAGCTTTATTTTGGCTCTCATAGTTTCAGAGGTTTCAGTCTGTGGTCACTTGGCTCCACTGATTCAGGGCCTGAGGTGAGGCAAGACATGGTGGGGAACACAAGGCAGAGGAGGCTGCTCACCTCAGAATGAGCACAAAAAGAGACTAAGGGACTGGGGACAAGGTATACCCTTCAAGGACATGCCCCCAGTGACTTGTGTGCTCTAAGGAGGCCCCACCTTCTGCAGTTTCTACCACCTTCTGCAGTTTCCACCACCTCCCAATACTGCGTGCAGTAGATTAATCCTTTGATGAGGTTAGAGCTTGCATGATCCAGTCACATCCAAACACTGCTGAGTCAGGGACCACACCTTCAATGTAGTCTTTGGGAGACACTTTGTATTGAAAACCATAAGATCAATAAAATACCGCTGCTTATTGCCTTGTCACATCATTTAGAAATATATAGAAAAAAGGCTTTCACAGAAAAAAACTAGTATGTCACATCAGATGGGGAAGACTGGGCTGGTGGTAAAGGATAGAGGGCAGTTACAAACTTAATAAAACAATCATTGTTCTTGGAGCTGCTGAGAGTTTGGATGTGTGCATGAACTTACACATGCACACCACCAGTTAGGCCCAAAACAAGTGGACTGAGAAAGAGAGGCTCCTCCATACTGGGGACTGCTCACAAAGTCCCTCAGGCATCTTTGACCTTGTTTCCTGGTCTGCTAGATTGCTGGCTGCCACAATTTAGGAAGGAGGGAGGCTCTGGAATGAATCCAGAGAGCAACTAAATGGCTTCTTTGAGGAAAGGTGAGAAGATTAAATATTTTGAAATGGAGAGGAATGGAGAGAAAGATGCTGTGACCCAGAAATGGTCTTCAGAGTGTACTCTGGAAATGTGACGGGAGTGTTCTTCCTCTTCTCTGAGAGTGAAATTCAAGAATTGACTAATATTAGAAAGGAGTGTTGTTTTACAGCAAGATTTCCCAAAGATTATTGCTGTCATTGGAATGGCTTTTCAAATGCTACCATAGAATTTTCTCCTAGATCTCCACTGACAGATTCTATATGAATGGGTTATTTTTTCTTGTTTTACATTATTAGGAGGCAATTTAACATTTGCTCTGTGCTCAGCACTGTGTTAGATATAATGGCGGAAGAATGAAAAGATGAATGAGGCACAGCACAAGCTCCAAGATTTTATAGTCTACTTAAGGAGACAGAGATGTACACAAATAATATAGCGAAATGTAACAAGGAGATAGGCATGATGTCCATGTGCACGCAGTATTAAAATGCCCATGGATGTCATTGCACATATAGTTTGTATGGTAGAGTACTCTAAGTTAGCAAACTCCTGCTGGAGTTTGAAGAGAAAAACTGATCAGAGTGGGATTAGTTTGTTTACCTCTCCTTGTTAAGTGTGTCCTTATGAGGATTGCAAAGTCTTATTGGCCCTGGCCTGTACTTGCTTCCAGCTTTTTCCTGAGCCATGATCTCTTATGTCTCAATACAAAGTTAAACATACCATCCTTCCTTCTGCCCAGGCCCTTTGCATATACTGAGCCTGATTATGTGGAGGACTCTTGCTATTCCATCTGCCTAGTTAGTTTTTAATCTTCCTTGAGATCTAAGAATTTACTTCCTTTTCTAACCTCCCTGATAAGGTCAGATCCCCAGCTAGAGGCTTCTCACAGCTGAGGGCCTTATGCCAGTTTTTAGTAGCATCACCACTATTATAATTCAGCATGTACGTAGATTTCTCTGTTACTGTCTGTCTCTCCATCCAGATAATGAGTTCCATGAAGGCAAGGACATGTCTGCATTTGACCTTTGTGTCTGCAGCATCTAGTATAGTATATGTTCGTTACATATTTGTTTGAATGAAGGAAGGAACGAATGGATGGCATGTCTTGACATGTCTGAGGCATAAAGTTCCAACATTAAATACTTTTTTCGAAGGGAGAAACTGCCTCCTAACAAGACTCCTCTCCAAGCTTGGTAGCTTAAAACAACAATTTATTTCTGTGCACTGACCAGACAGTTCTGCTTCATGTGATGTTATGTGGGATGTAGGCTGGCTGGAAGGTCCAAAATAGCCTCACACATGTGGTTGGCAGTTGGTACTGGCTGCTGGCTGAGAACTTGGCTAGAGCTTTTGGCAGGGGGCTCCCTGTTCCTCCACCTGGGCTTCAGCATGGCTCCTTGGGCTTTTTGATGATGTGCTGGCTGGGTTCCAAGAGGAGCATCCCAAGAAGCAAAGCTGAGGCTGCAGCTTTCCTAAGCCGCAGTTTCAAAAGCAGTATGACATCACTTCTGTTGCATTCTCTAGGTCAAAACGGGTCTAAGAGCCTGCCCTGTTTCAAGTGGAGAGAAAAAAGATTTTGATGGAGTGGGACAAGGTCATATTGCAAAAGAAGACGGTAAAAACAAGCAAAATAGCAAATCACATTCAATGTTAATATTACAAATTAATTTAAACATTATTTTTCCTCTGATTTGTCATATGGGTTGAATAGATGTTCAGTAGGTACCAAAAGTATTTGATAATTTTAAAACATATGGTAACTTAAGAATAGAGGATCTGGCGTGGAGTGGTTGTGTGTGCGTGTAGTCCCAGCTGCTCAAGAGGCTGAGCCAGGAGGTTCAGTTAAGCCCAAGAGTTTGGGTCAGGCTGGACAACAAAGTAAGACCCCATCTCAAAGGAAAGCCAAAAACAAATATGAATAAACAAAAACCAGAGCTCCATAAATCTAATAAAAATATGTACTAAAGCCTCAGAGTAGCCTGGCACAGTGGCAACACCTGTAATCCTGTAACTCAGGAGGCAGAAGCAGGAGGATGGCAAGTTTGAGGCTAGAGGCAGTCTCTGTAAGGTAGCGAGATCTTGCCTCAAGATGAAAAATAAAAAAAGGGGCTGGAGGTATAGCCCAGTGGTAGAGCACTTGCAAAGTATGCACAAGGTCCTGGGTTCAGCCCTCAAGGCCCCCCTCACAACACACACACACACAGAGGAAAAAAACCAACAACTCATGGAAAACATTATATTGAGCAGAGAAATGAGAAACAACATGTGTATTCAGCAATCAATAAATGATTAAATAATGGTATTTTAATAGAGTACTATCTGGCCATTAAAGAAAATAGGAAGTAGATCTGCATGTAATGATATGGAAGTACCTTTGGAACAGTTACTTGAAATACATTCAGTGAAAAAAGTTTCATTTAAAAAAAGAGCTTGTGGGATAGAAGATATGGCTGCAGCCATCTTTGGAACCATTTAACTGAGAGCGTGATACTTTGTGTTTTTTAAGGTATGCAAATCAGATAATTCTTACAATAATTCAGTGAACTCACATTGTATTTAGAGATCTAAAACATACTCAGATTCTAAGTTGATACTATAATAAAACAAGTTGGCAGAGAAATTCTTTGGGTTATAATTTGAATACTGGTTATAGACACGTTTCTCTGATGAAATGTGAATTCATCCTCAGAACGTATCTGCCTTGTGCACAGTTCTAAGAATAATCATATGCCTAGAGGCATGTATATATGCCAAATTTATCCCAAAGCTTAGAATCACAGAATTTGAGAATAGGAAGAGAGTGCAGAAAGAAATTCATATATTTCTCAGCTTTAGATGAGTAGAACATAGGCCTAGAGGATGTAAAGGTCACACCAATAAATAGTGGGAGAACTGAGATGGGGTTCTGCCTCACACTACTGTGTTTTTTTTTTTTTTCACACAAGCTCACAGATATGGGTACATGAAAGGACATATGAAGCTCATTCCTTTTAAATCCTAGAAATACTTTTATTTTATTTTATTTTTTGATTTTTGAGGCAGAGTCTGTGTAACACAGGGTGGCCTTAAACTTGTGATCCTCCTGCCTCAGCCTCCTGAGTAACTGAGATTACAGGAATGCACCACCACCTCCAGCTCTAGAAGTGTGTCCTCCCTGCCCACTAGCACAGGGGTGTTGAATTCAGGGTCTCACACATGTAGGCAAGTGCTCTACCACTGGACTGTACTCTTAGCCCTTTTTGTTATTTTTTTTTTATTTAGAATCAGAGTCTTGCAAAGTTATGCAGGCTGTATCTGGCCTTGACCTTGCAATCTTTCTGCCTCTTGCTGGGATGACCTCTCCCATCCCTAGTAGTGTTTTTAGTCTACATAGTGGTTGTGAAGAACAGAGTATCACTGAAAAATCTAGAGATTGTTTTCTTCCTAATTCTGTCATGGATGGCATTTTTTGGTTTGCATGATTCATACTTCGTGTAGGATAATTTGTTTATTTACTTAACTAGTCATTGTATTAGCTAGAGTCTAAGCAGTCTATCAAAATTGCTTGAGGGATTTTTTTTTAAACAACTGAGGGACTTTAATATAGAAACATGGTTAAATAGATAATAGGAGAGCTTAGATACTTATGGCCAGATATTAGCCACATTAGGAAGCCACAGTCACTTTTAGGATGGAAAGTTAGGGAGGAAACTGTTACTGGAACCCAGGGATCAGGGTCACCTGGCAGGAGCTGGAACAATAATAATCCTGTTTGGTTGGAGCAAGAAATATAAAGTAGATGCCACCTCTGTCGAAGCCACTTGAGGTAGAGGGAATGGGGAGCAATCCCTTGGCTTTTCCCTTTTCCCATCTTTCAGTCTTCTGCCATTGGCTGACCTAGGTGGTGGGGAAGCAGCTTGCAGGCTGAGGACCCTTGCCGTAGTAGGCAGCACAGGGCAAGGGCAGGAGTGCATTTGAGGGAAACAGGTCAGGACTTGACAGCTCTTTTTATATTTTAGCTGCTGCCTGGAAGACAATAAAAAATCACTTCCATCACTGGAGTTGGAAGGTTTTGGCTTGCTCTGTTAAGTAGAACTTTGCTGAATGGTACAGTCCAGTTACAATGAACTTTAAGGAAAAACTCACACTTACTTTCCTTGTGGGCTTTTTGTGGGATGAAGCTTCCCAAATTGAGACCAGATAAAGCAAGCAAGAACTCCATCTTTCCTGGCAAACCATGCTTTGTTTTCACTTTTGGGCTTCAGTAAATTGAACTGAATTTACAAAGCTTGTGATAGAGACATCTAATTACTGCACAGCTAACCAGTTAGTCATTTTTACTTATCTCTGAGTCTCTGTTCTTGGCACTCAGAGTTTCCCAAATTTATTTCTATAGAATAAAGAACTATTTATCCTTCAGTTTAAAATAGGATTTTATTAAAACTTGGATAAATCTTAATTCAAGTTTTAATGATTCTGGAAATGATAGGAAGCTATGTAGAAACGTGCTGAAACTGTTTGACTTTGCTTTGGCTGCTGCCCTTCGTTACTCCACCTGCTGCCCTAGACAATGTCCTTCATGGGTCTCAAGTTGCAAGTACTACTCCTTCATCAGGGGAAAAAAGCAAGGGCAGAGCTGGGAGAATGAAGTTCAAAACAGGGTTGTAGTTAGTGTTAGAAACCAGTCTCTTCTTTCCTTGTGAGTCTACTAACTCATTAGGTTTACCTGGGCCAGTCAGATCTGGATATGACAATCTTCTGGCTGTGGTCCTGGCCTTGTCAAAGTTCATCTTTTTCTTCAGAACTCACCCCTCTTTGGTCTCATTTCGGGAGCTCAGATGCAGAACAAAGCATAAGTCCTAACCAGGGCACGCAGCTTGCAGGACACTTAGAGTCACTGAAGACTAGGAAATGTCTACAGCAGTGTGGGAATTGGGCATGCAGGCCCCATTCTGCTCACTAGCTGTATATCAGGCCTCTGCATCTTTCTAGCAGTGCTTTTGAGCAGAATGCTGCCTTTGCTGACCCTTTGGTAGAGCTTTCTTCCTAGCCTGTGTGTGCTGAGAATGGGTGGCAGGGCTCAGAACTATCAGTCCTCTGAGCTGGCCCTTCAGTGGGGTGCACCTGACATATGCCTCTGGACTCTCTTTTCCATTGAACCCAGTGGGTTACACAAGTATTTCGTCTATGGGTCATGGCACGACAAAGCTTGCAACCATCTCTAGTCACATGCGCTCTCTTTAATACCACTCCAGATTGTTGTTGTTGTTAGGTGCTGTTGAGTTGTGTCCAACTCATAGCGACACTTACAGGGTTTTCAACGGCTGATTGTTTTGGGATTGCCTCGGGAGTGGGTTGCCACATCCTTCTCCCATTTTTGTGGTGCTGGGAATTGAACTTGGGACCTCAGAGGCTGCAGAGCGGTGCTCTACCAACTGAGCTAAATCCAAGCCCCCACTCTGGATTAGAGTATATCAAATTGACAAGTCTCAAGAAGAGCCACAGTCACCTGATGAACCCCCATAAAAACACATTCTTGTTTAAGAAGTTGGTATAGTCCTGCCTTATCATGGTTTCATGCCCTTCTCCTTCATGAACTGGGAATACAAGGAGGCAGAATGTAGTACTGTTCATTCTAGAAGAGTGGAAGTTCTGAACTTGACTTCACAGAAGCACATCAGGAATTTCACATGGACTTAACAATGCATCCTGGAGGGAGGGTGGAGGGCACTGAGGGGAGATAGGACCTATGTTAGTCAGCTTTCTGTCACTATAACAAATACCTGAGATAATTAACTTATAAAGAGAACAGGTAGGGCTGGGGATGTGGCCCCGTGGTAGAGCGCTTGCCTAGAATGCACAAGGCCCTGGGTTTGATTCCCAGCAATATAAAAACAAAAGAAAATAAAGAGAAAAGGGTTATTTTGGCTCATGGTTTCAGAGATTCCAGTCCATGATTGGTTGGTTCTATTTTATGGCTGTGGTGAAGCCTCACATCATGGTGGGAGCCTGTGGTAAAGCTGCTCTCCTCATGGCCAGGATGCCAAAAATAGAGAGGAAGAGGAAGGGTCTCATTGGCCCTTTAAAGGGTCTACACCCAGGGACCTATAGACCTTCCCACTACGCCCCACCTCTAATAATGCCACCCTGGGGACCATGCCCTTAACACATGGACCTTCTGGGGACATTTATCTAGACCATGGCACGCCAGAAATAGAAGTTTGAATTTGTGAAGAGGCTTCAGTTTTAAGGGACTAGTTTTATTGTTTTCAAGTAAGAACAATGGCAAATTGTGTGTTTTGGCAACTTGCTTTCAGAAACATAGAAGGCTGATGTATTATCAACATTTGGCTTGAATATAAATAGTGCTTTGGAATTCCTTGAAGATAATTCTCATTTTTATTTAGAGTAAACATGCCCCTCTGTACACTTGCTTTTTTCCATAATGTAACTTTTCTTATTACATAAATAGAGTAGAGGTAATTATGTGAATCTGAAGGGATGACATTCATGTTTATAGTTTAGTACTGGAGGCCTTAATTAGGTAGAGGCTGTAAAACTTATTACACATCATTTCACCAATCATTTGGATGACAACTTGTGTCTACTTTACCTCTCATTTTATATTCTTCTCTGTTGGTAGATATATGTTTCTCCAAGGTTGCAGTTTAATTGATGTAGTGGTATTTGTTTTAACAGGAAATATTTTATAAACATAAACTTGAAAAGAATGTGCATTTTCTGAGCTGGCAGAATCACTAGAAATGGTAAGCTTTTGTACTGTTGACTGTGTCCATATTTTATGATAATATTTCTGAAATTTCTTATGGAAAAATTTTGAGCATTTTCTTTTTTTAATACATGAAAACACCAGCAATAATGGAAATGCATAGTGCTTTGTGCTAATAAATTTATTCTTTCCTCTACTATCTTTTCAAATGGCCCAATGCTGTTATTAATAATTCTGATGTTAGCTGGGCGTGGTGGCGCATGTCTGTAATCCCAGCGGCTTGGGAGGCAGAGCCAGGAGGATTGCAAGTTCGAGACTAGAGGAAGTCTATGTAATTTAGTGAGACCCTGTCTCAGGAAGTAAGGAAAAAAAAAATAAAAAGGCTGGGGGGGCAGCTCAGTGGTCCTGCACTTGCAAAGCATGCAGGCGTGAGGCCCCGGGATCAACCCCCAGTACCACACAAAAAAAAAAAAAAAAAAAAAATTCTGATGTTGATTGTGGTTCGGAATCAAACAGGTGGGTAAAATGACCATTGTTATGGCTAGGATGCTCCATAGTTGCTGCTTTTTATTTGGCCTCTTCAGAGAGAGAGAGAGAGAGAGAGAGAGAGAGAGAGAGAGAGAGAGAGAGAGAGAGAAAGAGGGAGTGTTGAACAGAAAGTTGGAAGACAATCTTTCAGAAATTTAGAGACTGTACTCTAGTCACCATAATCTTAACATTTTCATCACCCCAAAAGAAACTTTGTTACCATTCACAGTCCATCTTGCTTACCTCCTAGCCTTAGGCAACTATGAATCTACTCTCTGCCTCTGTGTATTTGTCTGTTTTGGATATTTCATGTAAGTAGAATCATACAATAATATATGGTCTTTAGTGACTGGCTTCACATCTTTCCATTAGCACATTCTCTGCACCAGCCCGAGGGATTTCAGTGGCAGCCCTGGTCTAAATGTGCAGATGTTGGCTTGAGATCGGAAACTTGCCTTTGCATAAGCTGATGTCCTGTTTCCAGTTGTGGTGTTGTATATGGGGTGGGTTATATTCATGTTTATTTGCACCTGTAGTCTCAGGTCATGGAGCCAAAAGGGCCCTTTTGGCAGAACCATTTGACCTGCGTGGAGCGTGGAAATCAAATCCCTGACCCTGGCCTCCTTGTCATTCATTGGTGGCTCCCATATATAGAGGGGGGTGTTATATAACAGGATGTTATCAACAGAATTAAAGAAAAATGTCAGAGCAACATAAATGGTTATTGCCATTATTTTCAATAATTTTTAGTAATAGAAATGTCTTGGGTACTTGCAGTTCAAAACACTTCTTATATTTTATCTAGATGTTCATAATAATGCAGCTTTGGTAATTAAAATATTTCTTCCTTGAGAAATCCAATTAAAGAGAAAGCAGAGTGCTTAAGTCCCAAGCTAAGTACAATATTGATGAGAATTATTGGGTATATAAAACTGTACTCTGTATGTGGCAGGTGCTGCTCAATTATATTTGAGCACTTCCCTGGGGGACAAAAGTCAATTATCAACACAGTCGTGTGAGAGAAAAATAGGTCAGCTGCAAACATTCTTTGCTAATTTCAGAAAGCTTGAGGGGTGATTTAGTTTGGGGATATATTTGATTCTTTTGGTCTCTATGTTGAATACTGTGATAGGAAGGGGTCAGTTTTTCACTTGGTATTGGTCATCTTTTTAAAAGTGATGTCAAATCTACATTGTAAGAATAATGTGTATCATGGGCATTATTGGTACTACTGTTTCTACATTAGTAGAGACACTCAGGAAATGTCATATTTCCAAGTATTTTATTTAAAGAATAATTCTGTATGAGAAGATCAAAGAGTGTTAATTGTTTTGAAAAAAGCAAAGACATTGGTATGTTTTTAAAAAAATTATTTATTTACTATTGTACAATAAATATAAAATTTACCATTTTAACGATTTTTAAGTATACAGTTCACTGGCATTAACTACATTCACAAGTGTTTTTTGGTTTTGTTCTTAATGGGTGTGGCAGGTGATTTAAAAAGACAGTGCAGATGGGTAAAACTCACACCTATCTTACATGTAAATAGGCTTCAATGTCCATCATTATCCAGGCCACCCAACCATCTTTGGCCTTGTTTAAACAAAAACCAAGGCCTTGGAGTGCTTAACCCCTGAGTGAGTTCCCAAGCTTTTGAGGACCAGTGATGCAGTCACAAGCAAACAAAAAGAGCCAGGAAGAGCGCCCAGCTCCTCAGGGAGGTAGGAGTGAAAAAGTAGGCAGCGCAGGGTGGACCCTTGCCTTCGGATACCTGTTTTCACTAGCCTGACTGTTTTCCCTTTTCCTCTGCTGTCTGAAAAGTTGAGCAGTTTCAAGATGATTTGGGTTAAGAGCAGGGCAGCCTATTTTAAACATGTGAATGTCCCCAGGAGTCTTGGGAGGCTCTTCTCATTCATACATTATTGTAATTCGACTTCTTGCTTCCAGATGTACTCATTTCACCATTATCAAGCCCACCCCAGCAAAGCCAGCAGCTCCCAAGCACAGGTCCCAGCCTCCCTGGACCTGTTGCACAGCATCCTCCCCACACCCTCTGCCTCTGCTTCTTGCACAACAACCATGCTTACCTGGACGTGGACCAACCGCTACTGTCTTCCTCCACTCCCTCTGTCATGCCATTCCTTCTCCATAAAATGGTCTCCCTTTCCTCTTGATCTTTCCATCTGTCAGAATTCTCTGGAACCTTCTCCACGAAGCTCTCATAGGGCAGCAGCTCTCTGCCTCTGGCACTGCCTTGACACATTGTCCTTTGTGTTAGATTTTCCTCTGTGTAACTACACATCCTTGTGTGCTGTGGGGTCTGTGGAGCTGCATGGGCATCGTCACTAATGTACTGTGTGGGACAAGAGGAAGGAGGAGCACAGTTGTAGTGTGGCCACAGTACCGATCCACTTTTTGCTTATTTAGCTTTCTACATGGAGACTTAGGAGCTCAGCACCTTGCCCCTAACATCTCTTCTGTGAGTCCAGAGAGTGTGTTCCACGTGTGCACAGCTCCATCCTCTTGTTGATGTCCATTGCCAGGTGTTTCCTGCTGCCATTGTACTGCTTGCCCCTGTGAGAACACCGCTGCTTTGAGAACACCGCTGCTTCCTTCTGCGATGCTCTGCTCCATACTTGGCAGCCTCTCCAGAGAAGCTGTGTTTCAGACTTCCTTAACTCTGGATCACACTCTGATTCCAGGGCCTAAAGAGTCCCAGATTGCTTTGTAAGGCCACCTTCTGCAGTTTTGGAAAACTTGCCTCTAGCAGAGACTCTCCTGCCCATGCATACATGTTAACCTGAGCCCGCTGATACAGACACAAACTTTGAATTCCCTTCTAGGCTCAGCTGCACCATCGTCAGAACAACTTGCACATTTTGCTTTATGCACTTGCACTTGTGGTGGGGATGGGGCACATAGTAGAAGAGGGAGGAAAAGGAAAGGTGATGTTGGAGTGTGGAGATGGGGACCTTGGGGCAGAAGGAGGGTCCTAGGTGCCTTCGGAGTAAGATAGTGGTTGTTGAGAGATGGTTTCAGAGAAGGAAATTGATGAGGGTCAAATTTGGTATATTTTCAACTTTTTTCTGGAACTGTATCTGTTAGGAATCTTTCAGTTGCTAGTAAAGAGAAATCTGACACAATTTGGCTAATGCAAAATATGGAATTATTGGCTCATAGAAATTAAAATATAGAAGTGTACTTCATACTTCAGGTATAGCTTGTTCCAGGAGTTCATGACTTCATCTGAATGTCTGCCCTCTTGGTCTGCAATTCTTTCGACATCATACTGGTCAGTGTGTTGACTTAGATTACGCTTAGAACCCCGTGTGGTGGTAACAGTGGCCACAGGATTCCCCCATTTATCCTATGTCCTGTGAAGAGGATGAGATAGCCTCTTATGGTAGCTCCAGCAGAATGTTTTTCCTTTGGTGCTAGTGTCTTGCCTCCTCTTGGAGCACACAAAAAACCACACATTTCTTGAATCTCACTGGCCTGCAACAGCTCATGAGCCAACACTGTGGCCAGGGAATGGCCTGAGCCCAGCAATTGGCCACTCCTAGAGATGAGGCTGAGGTGGACCTGGGTTAGGCTGGGGAGGGCCCCCTCTCCAGTTTTGGACCCAGGCTAGAGGATGGAAAGTTCTTCCTTCTGTTGCTCCTTCATCTGGTACCATGTGTTTCAGTGACTTGGTGGTTTAGGTAAGGTCTTTTTTTTTCTTTTTAATTGAAATGAAGCACAACACGTACAACATAAAATTTACCACCATAGCCTTTTTTCAGACAGTTCAATGATATTGAAGCACTTTTGCGTGATTGCACAGCCACTATCATTACTGTTCATCTTAAGTCCATGCTAAATAGGATTTTGTAGACCCGAGAGCCAGAATATCTGTTAGAACAGTGTTTTTCAGTGAGAAAATACATATGAAGTTTCAAATAGCTGATTGAACAATGAACTTTTGGAATCCCACACAAGTATTGACATAGGATGACTGACTGGTTTAGTATTTCTCAGGCCTGTTTTCCGTTATCTAAAATGAAAGTGAGCATGGGGTGGATGAGGTAACCATTAGGGTTCTGTCAAGCCCAGTTGTTACAGGACTTTAGGTCTGTGTCCACAGAAGGCTGGTCAACTCATTCATTTTGGTAGAAAACACTGTATTCCATAGTGTTGGACTGGAAAGGCTTGATACGTTGCCTCACTCATCTTTTTATTTTATTGTCATTTAATTAGCATTCAGTATTATGAGTTTCATTATGGGATTTTTTTGTGGTACTGGGAAGTTGAACCCAGGGCCTCATGCATGCTTTTTGCAAGCACAAGCATTCAACCACTGAACCATAACCCTAACCCAGTTTTTACTTTGTATTTTTGAGATAGGGTCCCACTAAGTTACACAGACTGCCTCTGGTCTCAAACTTGTGATCCTCCTGCCTCAGCCTTCTGAGTTGCTGGGATTAAAGGTGTGAGGCATCATACTCGGCATCCTCATCCATCTTGAGGGTCACAGTTGACATCCCTATAACAAAAGACAGGTTAACAAGAGAAGAGCATAACAAATTTATTTAATCAAAATTTTGTGTTGGTATAAGAGCCTTCAGAAATGAAGAGCCAAAGACTCAGGGAAAGCTGTCCATTTTTATACTTCAGTTTGGTGAAGAATGGGCAGCTGTGTGGAACTGCATATGGACAAAAGGGCAGAATGTACAGTAACAGACTGAGTGGAAAACCCAGCAAACCATGCATTGGATATTTCTTGACCTCTCTGTATAGCATTCCTTTTCCTAGGTGTGGGGCAAGAATGGTCTAGAAGGACAATCTTGAAGTGGAAAGGGAGAGAGTGACATTCCAAGGTTTTATAGCTTGTGCTAGGGGAGAGAGGTTCTAGTTTCTGTCACCTGTCTTGAGGAAGAAGAATTTTGGTTTTTGACCTGCTTCAGGGAGAAAAGGAGGCAGGAGTGTGGAGGACAGAAGAGGCTCAGAGAGACTTTGCTTCTGGGCCTTCTAGTCTCTTTAGTTCAAAGGACTCAGTGTGCAGAGCACCCTACTTTGGGGCATCATGTTCTGAGCCTTAGCAGTAGCTTTTGCAGAAAGTCTGTGTCACTTAGCTGCTGAGATGAACTCATAAACATAGGGTCATTTGGTACCTTGAATACTTTAAGGTGAGGATATTCTTTTATAATGTAGCAAAGAGATGATGTGGAGCAGTTTACAGGAGGAAAGATAATTTGAGATAGAGCTGGAATTTATAACTCAAGCATATGCATGAGGCATGAAAGGATGTGCAAAGAATAGAGTGGGTTGTCAAGAATGAAGTATTTGTGAAATGTGGTGAGATGGTTCTCAGATATGCATCCTGGAAGCTATTAAGAGGAAGTCTGCAGGGGAGTAATGTAGCTCCTGCTATTATGATTGTTACAGCCCTGAGAAGAGCAAGTAGCTAATGGGACTTTAAATCTATAATGAGGAATAACACAAGTTGCCATATTGGAACATTGCTGAAAGTGAGTGGAACTATAAAGTTGATTCTTGTCATTTGAAAACACTGCATTAGGAGCTTTCAAAATCGACTTTCCTGCTTATCTCTTATTTCTCAGGGGTCCGACATTTGCATATATTGTTCAGCATGGTTGCCTATTTTCCAATAGATGAGGCAAGAATTTCTGTTTTTAGGTGACATTAACTATTTAATAAGTAGACTCTGGCAGAATTTTTTTGAATAACAGACCTTCTGTTTTCAAGTTGACTGGCATTTTGGGATGAAATTTTGGGTCCCTCAGAATTTTTATAGGTATTGAGTCCCTAACCAGTGTGATGTCATTTGGAGGTATGACCTTTGGGAGGTAATTTTGTTTACATAAGATTATGAGGGTAGGTTCCCTCCTCCTTTGGAATATGGGCTCTTCGAATGAAGAACAGACATCGGCATTCTCTCTCTGTCATGCAGGAATACAGTGAGAGGGCTGCTGTCTGCAAGCCAGATAAAGGGCCCTTACTAAGGACCAAATCTGCCAACATTTTGATCTTGGAATTTCTAACCTCTAAAATTGTGAGAGGGCTGGGATTTAGCTTAGTTGGTAGAGCGCTGCACTGCAGTCTCTGAGGTCCTGAGTTCAATTCCCAGCACCGCAAAAATGGGAGAAGGACCTGGCAATCCACTCCCAAGGCAATCCCGAAACAGTCAGCCATTCAAAACCCTATGAGGGTCACTATGAGTTGGATACTGACTCGACGGCACCTAACAACAACAACAACAACAAAATTTTGAGAAATAAATTTCTGTTGTTCAAGCTACGTTCTCTCTGGTATTTTGTTATATCAACTCAAGACAACTAATATACTAATATGCTTGGTTAGCTGGCACACTTGACTGTTTCCTTTTTATCCCTCTTCCAGGCAATAGCACATGCCCCTTATTTATTATGTAAAAATATATTTATGTCCTGCCTTATTCTGGAAATGATTTAAATTAGCTTATATGCTATCACAAGCAAATACCATGAGCTAAAGAGAAAATACAGGAAAGACAATGTGTTGTGGACACAGAATGTGTGGCAATGAGATTCTATTCACCAACTTGAGTATAAATTTTCCAGGAACTTCCCAGGGAAGAAAGCAAGGTCATTTACAAGATTCACAATGTCCAAGTATAAAAGTAAACTTGTTTAGGAAAAGCACAAATGTTTCCTACACTGAAACTAGGGAGAAATTTCTCTTATGTTCTTATAGAGTTGAAATGGTATAATATAGTAAATTACACTCTGAATAATTAAACTTTATCATAAATTTGAAGTTTTAAAACTTTTATATACATATAATGCTGCTGTTCAGTTCAATAAAAAAATTATGTAGGAGCTGTTGCTATATGGTTCACAATGTCTGTGATTCTCACTTGGTTGCATGTTAGAATTACTAAGGGAGTATTAAATATTCTTGCACCTGGGCTGCATCTCAGCTTAATTAAATCAGGATTTCTGGGGGTGAGGGTGGATTGGATTCAGACATCAATATTTTTCAAAACTCTAGGTGATGAATGTAGTTCTCTGGTCTGATGTAATCTAAGGAGAGACGTCAGAGTGGCTCAATTCAACTAGAATTTATCAGTCAGGATGGGTTAGGTGATGCTACGATAATAAACACCTGCAGCTGTAGCACTGTGGCGTCCCATCCCGTCATATCTCGGAAGCTAAGCAGGGTCGGGCCTGGTTAGTACTTGGATGAGAGACTATCTGGGAACACCAGGTGCTGTAGGCTTGGGAGAAGGACCTGGTAACCCACTCCCAAAGATCAGTCCACCATTGAAAACCCTATGAATAGCAGAGAAGCACTAACAACAGTGTTTCGCCTGTTGTAAGTAGGGTCGCTATGAGTGGGACAGCGACTTGACAGCACCTAACACCACCACCACTTCCACAATAATAAACACTTCTCCAAAACAGCAATGATAAAGGCTTATTTTTTATTCACCCTACCTGTATCTCCTGTTTTTTTTTTCCACTGTTATTCTCTTTACAATAGAGTAAGCAATGTCTAGAACCTTATATTTAGCATGACAGATCATACACTGGCTTCTGGCCTGGACAGATGATAAGATGCTGTAACACTGAAACAAAAGGATACACGGTGTATCTTCTTGTCATTTAATAGTCCACAGGAGGGTGGGCAGTTGAGAGTGGATATGTGGTTCTATTCCAAGAGACTGGTGGTCTGAGGATCCAGCTGGTGGGTGTGTCTGATGTTCTCAACATTTAGATTCCATCTTTGGGTCCAATGTAGCAGCTGCAGTTATCACTGTTTCCTAAGCAGCTCAGTGGAGAAAGAAGAGGATAAGTAGCTTCATTTTCAAAGGGATGACCAGGAGTTAAACATATTTCTTCTGCTCACAATCCATTGGCTTGAACTTTGTCATGACACCATGTCTGTCTGCAAAGCAGTCTGAGAAATGTGGGCTCTAACTGAGTTGTCATGTGAAGGCTAAAAATTGGGACAGCTCTATTTTGGGAAAGGAGAGAATGGATGTTGGACCCAGTTAAGCAGACTCTGCGTCATCACAATAGTGTGATTTTAAGCATAGAAATCTTTTCTTTAGATGCAGTTGTAGATGCCATCTTGGGTAGTCAATGTATTTGGAGATGCTCTGATGGGATGGGGACTCTGTCTGGACCTCCCTCTCAGTTTCCTCCTCATGGTGCCTACAGCAGTTCTAAAGGCATCTTCAGTGGACTTGAAGACTCCATGAATATTACAGACCGATGAATGGAGGATTTACATATGCTGTACAGCATCTGCCCAAAATATTGTTCCTTACAGAAAGACTTTGTAACAGTACTGAAATGATGGAGCTCAACGATCCTCCCAGTCAGTTCTATTGCAAAAAACCATCTCAAGTCCATTGATCTCTCCTTCCTCTAACCCTAGTTTCTAGTATGAGTCGCTGTTCTTTGTCTTCTGATCTGCTGAATCTCCCTCCTTCACTCACCACCAGATCCACTCTCCACACAATCTCCAGAAGTATCTTCTAAAAAGAGAAATAAGATTATGTAATCCCCCTGTGCTGTAACTTCCAGTGGATTTCAATTGGGTTTAAAATGTAATCTAAGTTTCTTATTATGGCCTACAAGTCTCTGAAATGATGTAGCTCCTGCCAGACACTGTTATTTCATGTTGAACTTACTTTCAGCTTACTGTCCTTCCTCCTCTTTCCTTCTTTATCTCCTTTGTATAAACCAAGATTAATCCTACCTCTGCACTTTTGCACTTCTGCCTTCTTTCCAGAAGGCTCTTTCCCCAGTCTTTTACATGACTGGCTCTTTCTCATTCTTCACATCATAGTGCAAACATCACCTTTGTAGAGAGACATCCTCAGGCTGCCCAACCCCACCCCCCTTTACTCTATCATATTCCATTATTATCAGAAATTAGCACGTGTGGTTTTAGTTTTACTTATCAATCCTTACTGGTATGTAAGGTACAAAAATGCAGACAACTGGTGTATCTTTGTCATTGCACATTCCAGGTTGACAGAATGGGCATCTGGAATACACACACACACACACACACACACACACACACACACACACACGGTGTTTAAAAATGTGTATACATTTTAAGAAAGGAAAAAAACTAATAAAATTATAATGCACAATTGTTGTCAGTTGCTGTTGAATTGGTTCCAACTCCTAGTGGCCCTATGTACAACAGAATAAAACACTCCCCAATACTGTACTATGTATACAATCTTTATGTTTAAGCCCATTATTATAGTCACTGTGTCAATCCATCTAGTTGAGGATCTCCCTGTTTTGTTGTTGTTGTCTCAACACTCTCCTAAACATGATGTCCTTCTCCAGGGATTGGTCCCTCCTGACTACATGTCCAAAATATGTAAGATACAGTCTAACCATCCTTGCTTCCAAGGTGCACTCTGGTTGTATTTCTATGATGGATCTGTTGGTTCTTTTGGCAGTCCATGATATATTCAATGTTCTCTCCAGCACCATAATTCAAATGCATCAGTTCTCCTGTCTCCCTTATTCAATGTGCAGCTTTCACAAGCATATGTTGCAACTGAAAATATCACGGCATGAGTCAGGTACACCTTCATCTTCAATATGACATCTTTACTATTCAACACTTTAAAGAGGTCTTTTGCAACAGCTTTTCTCAAATGCTGGGCATCTTTTGATTTCTTTTTTTTTAAAAAAATGGTTTTTTTACTAGTAATTTTTAATATATCACTTAATCTGCCTCATTATGACATCTCTATATATGCATTTCATTGTACATTGCTCACACTAATCTCCCGCTTTCCCTCTCATAACCCTTCTCCCCCACCTCCCTCCTCCCTACCAATGGTCTCCTTTCTACTTGCATGTTTTTTTGTGTGAGTATATCTATCTATATATGTATATCTTGATTTTTGCCATAAAGGCAACATACAAGATTTTTTTCTCCCATTACCTTTTCTTCTTGCCCTCTCCCCCTTTTCTTTAGTCCATTATCTTTCCCTACTTAAGTCCTATTTGCTTTCATGATCTATATGTTTTAATAATGGTACCTTTTGATTTCTTGACTGCTGCTTCCAAGAGTATTGATTGTAGAGCCAAATAAAGCAAAATCTGGACAACCTCAATCTTTTCTCCATTTATCATGAAGTTGCTTACTGACCCAGTTGTAAGAATTTTTGTTTTCTTGATGTTGAAGTGCAGTCTATACTAAAGGCTGCTTTCTTTGATCTTCATCTGTAAATGTTTCAAATTCTCTTCATTTTCAGCAAGCAGAGTTGTGTCGTCTGTATACCAATAACAAAAGATGAATGCAAGTCACAGTTGGCTTCTGCAATTACAATTTGTCCAAAATATGTAAGATACAGTCTAACCATCCTTGCTTCCAAGGTGCACTCTGGTTGTATTTCTATGATAGATCTGTTTCTATGATGGATCTGCTCAAATCCAATTTAACTTCAAAAAGTAACACATAGATAATAGCTCTTAAAATGTGTATACATTTTGGGCACCCCTTGTCTATATATGTTGTTGTTGTTAGGTGTTGCTGAGTCGTGTCCAACTCACAGTGGCCCTCATAGGGTTTTCAGTGGCTAATTTTTTCAGGATTACCTTGGGAGTGGATTGCCACATCCTTCTCCCATTTTTTGCAGTGCTGGGAATTGAACCTGGGACCTCAGAGGCTGCAGAGCAGTGCTCTACCAACTGAGCTAAGTCCCAGTATATATATACTAGATGAAAATTATTTTATTTAAAAACACAATTCACTGTAGCTATTTCCTTTTCTAAACAGTATTGGCTAACATTTGTATCAGTACTGCTGCCTTCCATTTTCAGAGATTGGTGGGAAGGCTGGAAAGTCAAAACTTCTGCCAGGTCCTCTGTACCTGTGAAGGAAACACCCTAAAGAGACGATGGAAGTAGCGAGGGTGGTAGTGTGATAGTTGTGGTTATGATGATGCTATTTGTGGTACTAGTGTCAAGGTGGCATGGCAGAGATGAGGGGGGTAACAGTGGAGGTGGTGATGGTGAGAGTGGGGTGGAGGTGGTGGAGGTGATGATATTGTTGATGGTGATGGAGGTGGTTGTGGTGAAGTGATGGTGGTGGTGGCATAGATGAAGGTCAGGTGTTAGTGATGGTAGTGATCATGATATGATGATTGTGCTGGTGCTGCTGCTGCTGGTGGTGATGATGATGGTGGTGGTAGTTTTGATGGTCATGGTGGGAATGGTAAGAAGGGGTGCTGATGAGGCAGTAATGACAGAGTAATGATAGTGGTAGTGTAGTAATGGTGGTAGTGTTGGTAGCTCTGAGGCTTTTGAGAACAAGCTAGTTTCTGGCACTTATTCAGAGTCCCTCAGCTTTGTTGCTTAGCCTGCCAGTTGGAATTCATAGTCCCTAAAGCCCAGGTTTTAGCTCAGTTGGTAGAGTCCTGCCCTGTGCTCTCTCAGGACCCAGGTTTGATCCCCAGCACCACAAAAAATGAGAGAAGGATGTGGCAGCCCACTCCTGAAGCAATCCCGAAAACAACTAGCCATTGAAAACCTTATGAGGGTTGCTATGAGTTGGACACTACTTGACAGCACCTAACAAGAACTACTCCTAGGGTGATGTTCCCATAGCTTTGTTTTATTTTGTCTTTCCTCCCCTGCCTGGCTGCCTGATTCTGAACTCAGTCACTTTCTTATGGGCTCACACAGGGCTCTTCACTTGACCCTCTGCCTTTGACTTTATTTAGACATTAGACTTGGTGTGGTTTCCTGGATCTAGCAGAGAATCCTGTGTTGTCTGTCTCCGTCCACTACTTCATACAGTCTTGTCTTTTGTGGCCCTAGATCCCTGTTCTGCACCTGGGAGCCAGGCACACATCCTCCATAGACTAGTCCTTTGAGTTACTTATCAAATAGAATGTTCTACTGATTAAAGATTGCATTTATTACTGAAGGAGTGCACCAAATTCTGAGAGCCCTCCTCTTGGAGAACATAGCTGGCAGTGAAGAATGGACTTTCTTTTAAGCAAGGAAATGATAGCAGATTGACAAATCTGCCCACAATGATCCCTTTTGTTGTTTTAAAAATATGTGTTTATTTTCATTATTCTGCATTGTGTTCTGCTCTCTTAACATCACTTAACCTGTTTGCTTATTTATATACTTAGCAACTCATTTATTTACATTTACGTCTCAGCTTGTTCAGAATTAATAATCATGCCATTCTTCTGCTAATTATGCCAGCCTTGGTTATGGCAGTAGAATCTGGAGGTGGTGGCTAAATTCCCTTGTAAACATAACAAAAGCATGATTGGCAGCTTACTCCATGGGTGAGACAGCATGGAGCTGAAACAGTCACTTCAGAGAGGAGGACCTTTTTAGGTGCAGAGCTTGACTTTGATATGGGCATTGGTGGTGGAGAGAGGCATGGGAGACTCATTTTTGGATCTTTGATGACAAAGAAGATGGTCTTTACTTCTTGATTGGCTCTCCTTATTGAGGAAATCATTATACTGAACTAGTGATATTTGAGTTTGCTGATTGCCGACTATCCTCAGCTCTCCTGAGCCTTGCTCTCTCTGCCAAGTGCACAAAGTAGATCTGTATAGATTTCTCCCCCATACTAATAGCATTTTTGATATATTGCTTTCTATAGCATTTTCCTGTTATTTTGTGAAAACTAAAACTGGCATTAAATTCTGCTCTAGTGAAAAGAGCACAGTATTTTTAGCAAAAGCTCAGGTTAAAGGTCTATTTTAGCCATTTACTACACCTAATGTAAGTCATATAACTTTTGAATTTTAGTTTCCTCTTTTGTAAAATGGAGATAACTGCTCCGCCTTATCATAAGGTTTTTTGTGAGCTTTGAGATATTGCCTGTGAAAAAGGTTTATAATGTTAAAAGGTTACGATTACTACTAAAATTTGACTTATGATATCTTGAGGTGTGAATGCTACTTAATTAGGAATTTTAGCATTTAGGAAAGTTAATTATATTCTTAAATCACTTCACATGTACAAATTTCCATGAAATTTAATATTCGTGAAGCCATTCCAGCCACACTGAATTTCTCAGGTTGTTGTGGAGCTGTGAAATAAAAGCTAGCTCTGTATTACTCTCCCAGATTCATGCTCCACACTGTGCTCCTTGGCCTGGTATGATGATCCCTGTTTTTTGTTTGTTCATTTTGTTTTTGTTTTTTGTTTTTTTGAGACAGGGTCTTACTAGCTAGCCCAGGCTGGCCTAGAACTCCTAAGTCATGTGCCTGAGGCTCCTGAGTTCTGGGATTTCAGATGTGTGGCAACATGCCCAGCTGATGGTCTCTGCTTTTGCTTGGTTTACTATAGCTTCTCTTTCCAGTGCCAGCTCAAGACACCTCTTCTGGAATCTTTATCTGCTTTTGGCAGAAGGAGTCATTCTGTCACCTTATAGCCCTGTTCTTATCTCTATACTACCTCTCCCAGGTTTTGTCATCTGGGAATTATACCTGTTTGTCAGCTCCAGGAGGGCAGCAATTTTTGGTGCCTTTGATCACAGTGCAATTCTCAGTGCCTAGGACCATGTCTGACACAGTGACTCCTCAGTGAATGTTTACAGATGGTGAGAATGAGGACAAGTCACCTCCGTCAGTTCCTAAGCAGTAGATGCTGATGTTTCTCCTGTCTTCATTTTGGTTCAAAATTGGAGGGTGGTAGGTTTGCATCATATTGAACAAATATATTTCTGGGCTAGGAACTCATATATTTATTTACTTAAATTGGGTTTTTTTTCTTTCTTTTTTTTAAAGCTGTGTTGTAGATTAAACCCAGAGCCTCACAGCTGCTAGGCAAGGAATTCATATATATAGGAAACTATTAAAAAACCCCACTAAATGTTATAAAGCACTAAAGAACTTTCATACCATAATTGTTTAAAATACATATTTTTTGTTTTGTTTTTTGATTACTAGGCTATTTTTATAAAAACATGTGATAAACATTTTGAGAACTTTTTCAGAACCAAATTAACCAAATCAGAGATTCCCCTGGGCTAGTTTTTAATATAAATTCATATTTTTCCTCTAAAAATGGTATAAATATCATTAGCATAGATATGCCATGATGTTTCAACGTTTAGCCTTCTAACAAATGTGAATGGTTTCCTCCTAATAATGAATTATTGCAAATTCATGGTTACTATCAAAGTAATGATAGCCCTAAGTTTTACAAATGGCCATTTGCCAGATATTTGGTAGCGCCCTCCCCATGATGTATTTGAGAAAGTCATTTTCATAGTAAGGTTTTAAAAAATTTTACTTAAAAAATTTTATATCCCTTTCAGCAGATGGGCTGACCGGCTTACGGTCTCCATGGTAACAAGGTTTCTGGATTTTTTTTTTCCTCCTTTTTAAAATAGCCTAAAGTCACAGAAGGGAACTTAGATATTAATAGCATAGGAAATTTCAGTGTGAACAACAGTTATTAAATATGCAGCCTTTGATTACTTGTTTCTTGATCCAAAGTCATTTGTGAGAGTTAGCAACTGTGATGAAGCACATATGAATAATAATTTCAATACTTGTACAGATTGGGATTGGTAGTTTGCTGAAGTGATTAACAGGTGGACATGCTGATTAAATTAGCTTCTATTTGCCAACTTTGTTTCTTTACCCAAACCAGGTTATGTACTATACTCCACTTAGGAATCAATAGCATAATAATAATGCCTTAAGTTAATTTAGTATGTATGTGGAAGATAAAACCAAAGCTTTCTTGCTGCTGTGCAGTTTCTATGGACACCTATTTTTGTGTTGTCTGTTTTTGTGCTAAATATTTGGGATGTGATTCCAAGCAGGTATGATTTTATACAGCTACATCCTATGTTGACTTAATAGGTTTTTGCGTTAGTATTTACAGTTTGAACACACAAAGACTTGTGACTCTCCTCCCAAGAAAAAAAGAATTGCAACCACAAACCCAGCTATTACATAAATTATTTCTTAAGGCACACTAGCAAATCATGAAAAGATATTTGTGAAAAAGAGATGTAGCCAGGTGTTGTGGTACACACCTGTAGTCTTAGTTTCTTGAAAGGCTGAGACAGGAGAATCACTTGAGCCCACAAGTTCACAAGCATTCTGAGAAGTGTAGTAAGACCCTGTCTCAAAAAAGAAAGGCAGGTGGAATGAATTTGGTTTGCTAAAATTCTTGTGTTCTTCTAAGAGGTGATTCTTGCTTCAGTATGCTTGGGCTCATGCGGAAAAATCAATCCTTATTTTTTTCACTTGAATTTACTTTTTAAACTAACATGTAGAAACAAAAATTGTACATATTTATTGGGAACTATGTGATGTTTCAAGCAATTCATGTTTTGTAGTTAACATTTTTTGTTTTTGTTTTTGATGGGGATTGAACCCAGGGCCCTGTATATGCTAATCATGCACGCTAGCAGTAAACTATACCTCCTGCCCTTTGGGTCTACTTTTACATGTTTATTTTTGTGAAGTCATGACACATTTTTACTGGTTTAGCTGTAAATATTGACAGAAGTTGTTATTCTATCCAAAGATCTAGAATAAAGGAGAAGTTTTTCTGTCAAACAACAGAAATGTATTAAGCATACCTGGAGCACCTGGCCCTGTGATGGGCTCTTTTTAATATATTTTGGATATATTAAAATCCTGTTACAAGATTATGTGAGAGTTTCATTTAAATATCTATTAAAAATTTTTCTTCCTACTTTTCCACTGTCATGTCTCTGTATTTATAGAGCATCTGATTCCACTGGGTGGAAAATGGATGTTGTTTATCTGCTCCTGATGAGATTTAGTGGAAGGCTGGTTAGGGGTGAGTATCTGCTGGTGACACTGTTATCTCTGCTACTTCTGTTACAGGATCAATTTCCTAGGAGGCTCTTGACCTGTATTAAAGTACCCCTGCTCCACCCTCCAAATTTTGGACTTTGTTTTATCCTACTTTCCTGTGTGCAGGTAATTTATTTGGGACGTGATTCCAAGCAGCAGGAGTGGGAAGAGTGAGAAGCCAGTACTAGAAGGCTTTGATAAGTTGCCCAGTTTGGAGAGCAACTAGTGATTGATAACACCAGGCCTCCCTTGGAGCCCTGTGAAATGTATGTCAGAACTCTCTTCCTTTTGAAACAAAAGTGAAACAAAATAAAAAACTCAGACAGACAGAATGATTCACCTGGACAAGGAAAGGAGGAAGTGTGTAACTATTAACTTCTGTCCCACATTGATCCAGGGTAGCCCTGCAGGATTAGCACCTTTATACTACCAAGTAGCACATATATGAGGGCCAGGCATCCTGTGTGTCAGAGAAGCCCATGACCAGGAAGACAAAGGTCTGTACACCTGTGAGAAGCTGGTCAAATCCTGTTTGGGGTGTATTGCTGCAGCAATGGCTGGAGTGGTAGAACCTAGAGGATGTGAAGTGGTTCCTACTTGCTGCAAATGTGTATCTCAAAGATGCTGATACCTCTTCATCAGTTCACTTCTCATGGTCTTAGTGAAGGGACAATTCTCTCCATGATTATCAGAAAACTTGTATGGGTTCCTTAGTCTCATAATAAATCCATACTAACAGTCTCACACCCGTAGCGGTAGCCCTGTGGCATCCGATCCCGTCAGATCTCGGAAGCTAAGCAGGGTCGGGCCTGGTTAGTACCTGGATGGGAGACCTCCTGGGAACACCAGAAGCTGTAGGCTTGGGAGAAGGACCTGGCAACCCCCTCCCAAAAGTCAATCTGCCATTGAAAACCCTAGGAACAGCAGAGAAGCACTGACGACAGTGTTTCCCCTGTTGTACAGAGGGTCTCTATGAGTCGAATACAGACTCGACAGCACCTAACAACAACAATAGTCTCACACCCTGACCCTCTGACCCTTCCTTAGTTCTAGCATTTCCATCTCATTAATGGGAAGCCATCATTCTGCCAAAGCTCCTTGGTGCCATTCCATATGGATGTTAGGACCAGTTTCAGGTGTCCTTGTCAAGACTATATGAACTCAGAGTCATGTGAGAGTGCTCCCTTTATCCTTTATCCACCTAAATATTTTGTACCCCCTAGTCTAAATTCCTGTTTCCTACTGATACATCTTCCTTTGATAAGTAAACAATTTATTTGGTGGCAGGAAGTATATTTTCTTGGTTGGGCTGTTCCTGACTAGTTATTGGCTCAGAGGCAGGAATGAAGTGGTTGTAGATTTTAGAAAGTATAAGGCATTGTTATGCATTGGATGGGATAAGGCATTGTTATGATTTGGATGGGAGGTTTCCTCCAAAAAGGCTCATGTGTTGAAAACTTGATCCCCAGATGGTGGATCCAGTCATTGAGAGGTGATTGGATCATGAGGACTCCGACCTAACCAATGGTTTAATCCCTTGATGAATTCATAATATGATGGCATTATTGGGAGATGGGGCTTAGTTGTGGGAAGTAGGTCAGTGGTGGCATGCCCTGGAAAGAGATTCCTTGTCCCCAGCCCCTTCCTGTCTCTCTGGTTCCTGGCTGCCGTGATGTGAGCAGCTGTGCTCTACCAGACCTTTCTGCCAAGATGCTCTGCCTCGCCACAGACCCAGAAACAATGGAGCCAGTGACTACAGACTGAAACCTTTGAAACTGTGAGACAAAATAAATCCTTCCTCCCATAAACTGTTTCTATCAGGTATTTGTCACAGTAATGAAAAGTCTGACTAACACAGGCACTCATCTTGTGTGAGGACTTTGCAGGGTTTCTAAGCAAGGGGAAGGTTTCTCTAGCAGGAAGGAGGGAGCTGTTGTTGATGGTCCTGAGAACTCAGGAGGAATCTGAGGATTAAAGATTCTTAGGATCATTCATTTAAATGCATCCATTCAGGTCATGGAGTCCCCTTTTTCCCTCCCAGGGCCCTGACTTTGACATAAACAGTGTGTTCAATCTCCTTTGCAGGTTCTCCAGCATTACAGTTAGTTTCTGAGTCTGATTTTTAACACCGCATGCCCTTTGGCTGCTGGAAATGAGTCAACCAAAACTCTGTCAGTGACACCTTTCAGTGTCCTCTTTGAATTAATTATTAACTGACCTAAACGTGTAATTTTAGTTTTATCTTTTTGAAGCTTCTAGAGCAGTTAACAAAAGCCAGACAAGTCCACAATTCTTATAATTACCATTGATCCCTTTTCAATGAAGTACCACAACTACCACATAATTTAGTACTTCACATTCCATCTGTACCTCATCCCAATTCACCATAGGTAAGAGGGTTAGTAAATGTGATGCTACTGTATGCTGGGGATTATTTCCATCCTACTTGCCATCAGTCTGCAGCTGTAGCACTGTGGTGTCCCATCCCGTCAGATCTCAGAAGCTAAGCAGGGTCGGGCCTGGTTAGTACTTAGATGGGATACTATCTAGGAACACCAGATGTTGTAGGCTTGGGAGAAGGACCCAACAACCCACTCCCAAAAATCAATCTGCCATTGATAACCTATGAATAAGAGAGAAGCGCCGACAATAGTGTTTCTCCTGTTGTACGTAGGGTTGCTATGAGTGGGACACCGACTCAATGGCACCTAACAACAACAGCAATTTGCCATCAACAATGGGGTAGGTGATCTGGCTCCATAATCCAGAGGGTCTATAACTTCTTAGCCTGGGTCCCTACAAAAGCAGAACTTGAGATAAATGCTTCCATCTAGGTAGTTTAATTGGGATGCAAACTCAATTGGAATAAAGGACATAGTAAGAGAAAAAGCAAAGGCAGGAATGCCAATACAAGCATAATTATGATTTGACCACTGAAGGTAATGGCTACTTAATTCAGGCACTCAGAGAAGCCATATAAAATGCATCTCAGAATTGTCTGTGCAGGGGCTGAAATGCAAAAGCACAAATCCATTGACTTCTGTCTCCTTTGGTCAGGAGTGGCCTAAAGCCATTTACTTCCCTGTACTTCTTGGTTGCAAATGTGTGAGTGTGGAGCCACTAAGCCTTGGCTGCATTAGAAAACTCTGGATCAGAAGGCACAGAGTAGCTGGAGGTATGGGGGAAGGCAGAGGTGAAGTGCTGTCAGGTATACCTACATGGATCTGGTGAAGCCTGCATGGAGCTACCTGGTCACCTCAGAAGGGACTGGAGTAAGATGTGGGGTTGAGAGGTTGGATTGTCTGATACAAGCTTCATCCCACTTGATCCATTGGTCAGATTCATTCAGTTTTATTATGTTTATTAAGCGTATATGTTTTTATTTTTTGAATAATAGGAATGTATTTAGCTATTGTAATCAATAATAATTTTGCTTAAAATACTATTCCCATCTTAAAAAATAAATATTGTAGACTAAATGTGAGGATATATAACATTGCCTGGAGGAAAGGAAGAATGAGGAATGTAGAGGAGAAAATAAATTATGAAATTAAATTGCTGCTTGCTGTTACTTTCCAAGTGGAATGTAGGGAAGTTAACATTATAACAAAGAGCCTGAATTTGTACTGTGTGAAGTCATTAAAGTCTTGTTTAGAACAGCTCATTGCTAAAAATTCCTCTTTCTGACACTCTTTCCCTGTCAGGGGTGATCCATGTGTCTTCAGCAGATTTAACCAAATTTTTAGAATGGATGTTGTTAGCAGTGTAGGCACTTGCCAGAAGTGAAATTTCATGGTGAAAAAGTATATAACCTTTCCTAAAATTGGAACATTTCTGAGTATTAAGGCTGGAGGACAGACTTGCTGGTTAAAGTTTGCTATACAAGTAAGAGTGTGCATTAAGTGCATACTCTGTGCTCAACACTTGGTGTACAAAGGTGAATAAAAATTAGCCCTTGCCTTCAAGAGCAGTTTTTCTGCTGGTTATGGGGTTTTGTAGGAGCACTGCTGCATAGCAGCTGATGGAAGACTGAAGGGTAAGGCTTCTTGATTTAATACTGAGTGTCTAGTTGGCTGATGAATTCCATGTCTGACATGTAGATAGAATTTCTTGGATTCATGACCATCTAGACAGAATTTCTTGGATTTTGTGGTCTAGTTTCTTTCCCTGCATATATTTGATACTGTTGTTGGTGTGTTTATCATAGCTGATTGGTATGAAGAAGTTTATTTTCTTTTCTATGTATACTCATTATTTAAAGACTATATACATGTACTATATTGTTGTTAGGTACCGTTGAGTCGGGTCCAACTCATGGCTATCCTCATAAGGTTTTCAATGGCTGATTATTTTGGGATTGCTTTGGGAATGGATTGCCACGTCTTTCTCCCGTCATGTACTATATGCATGTAGTTTAAAGTGTAAGTGTATTCTGTAAGTGCATAGGAAAATGAATTTTTTGAAAAGATTAGAAGAAGTAGAAATATAGATTTGGATATTTTCTTCCTATATTTCATGGATGTTCTTGCATTTAGGGAGCCTGAAGTCCATGTTGGAGATGGTTGACTCAGCTGTCTGTGGCAACATACTATATAGCTCCATGTACTTGCTATCAAACATAAGTGTACCTAAACTGGCCTCTGGGCATAGCTATATATTGAAGATTCTTTCTAATGTTTCAGAACTTCTGCTAAATTCCAGGATTCTTCCATCCAGACCATTACTGCTCTGTCTGCCAAGAACTGTAATGAATCTTGAACAGAGGTGACAGCCTGCATTTGCAGATAGGTTTTGTTTGGCTCATCATTCAGAAAAAAAATATTTTGAATGACTGCTAAAGTTTGAAAGTTTGGGGGTTTTACACAAGAATTTCAATTTTTAACTTTTTCTGGAAAGCTGCTGAGAACTGGTAAAACTGGCTGTTCATTCCTCTAGGGAGACAGTTGTCTGGAGGTGACCAGTAGCTGCCTCCTTTAGAGAGGCGCCTGCCCTCTTGGTCCTTGAAGGAGCAGCCCTACCCCATGTCTCACACCCAGTACATTGTGCTCACTTAGGTTACTTGTGTGTCCTCTGTGGAATTTAAGTTGTTTCCTTTGATCTAAATTGTGTAAGTAGTTAAAATGCTAACAGAAGTTCCTTGAAATTAAATGTGCAGGAAACACACTCAAACCTCATTGGGTGAAAAGTGCTATTGACTCTGGTTTATTTGTTCTGAGCGCCAGGATTTTGATTACATGCATCAGTTGGAGTTGACTTGTACAGCAGGGTTTACCACACAGCCCCTGGAGCAAGATTGCTTGGGTGTAGACTCTGGCTCTGTCATTTCCTAACTGGGGCCCTTGGCACATTAATTAACCACTCCCTGTGTCAGTTTCCTCATTTGCAAAATGAAGTTAGTAAACTGGAGCTGTGGTGCACAACTATAATCCCAGTAACTCAGGAGGCACAGGCAGGAAGGTTGCAAATTTGAGGCCAGAGGCAGCCTGCCAATTTAGCCAGACCCTGTCTCAAGATAAAAAATAAAAAAGGGGCTAGGAGTGGAGGTCAGTGGTAGAATGCTTGCAAGTATGTGTGAGTCCATGAGTTTAGCCTCCCAATACTGGAAAGAATAAAGGAGTTAATAATAAAGAAATATATGTAAAATAATAGGTTAATAACATTGCTAGCACATAATAAGCATTTAATATATACTGGCTATTATCTTTAATTTGGGCTGGGATTTAGCTCAGTTGGTAGAGCGCCGCTCTGCAGTCTCTGAGGTCTTGAGTTTGATTCCCACCGCAAAAATGGGAGAAGGATGTGGCAACCCACTGCCAAGGCAATCCCGAAGCAATCTGCCATTGAAAACCCTATGAGGGTCGCTATGAGTCAGACACGACTCGATGGCACCTAACAACAGCAACAGCATTATCTTTAATTTAACAATTCCTTTTACCAGGTATTTGATAATGATTATGAACAGGTTTGCAGCTGCTAAAAGAATATCTAAACTGTTGTAATGAATCCCACAATGTGGAACAATCTATATACAGTTTACTGAACAGTTAACTAATCACAAATATATGTGGAGTAATGTCCCAGTAGTAATCTAGCGTGTTTGAGGTTAAATCCAAACCCTTCTCACTGAGGGGTCAGTGAATTCCTCAGTGTGGAGCATCCCAAGGAACTCTCTATCCTGGTCCATCTGGACACTTCTAGACTCATCTGCTGATTCTTTCAGCATGGTTGGTTGGCCCATGCCCTAATGCTAATCTGAGTTCCGAGGCATTTCAGGACATTTCCTTGTTCCAAAGCTGATCTGCTAATTTTGGAGAAGTGCTAACTTTCTCTCTAAATTTGCTCATAGCTCACACCTTGTGTCTTGTCTTCTGCTGTGTTTCCTTCCTAATTTGTCACTACACATGTCTGTGCAAAGCCAAATTTTAAGGAAGTTCCCTCCCTGTGGGTCCCAGCCAAATGTCTGTGTATCTGTCCATGGCCAAAGGCCTGGCTTAGATGGATGAGGTGCAGCTCTGCTGCTGGTCAAAAGAGTAGCTCCAAGTTCTATGCTCCTTGAAGAATCTCATCCACTCCTCAGAGATGAGATGATTCCTGCTACCTCAGGTCCAGTTTGGCTTAGTCACAGGGGTTCTATTCCATGCTTATCTCTGTGTGTACCAACTTGGGTTTAGGAATGCGTGTGTATGTTACAAGTGCTGTTTTTCTGGGTATTTCTTTGTTATGGTGGTTTAAAATAAGCTCCCCCTTTGTAGCTGACACAGGTCATAAAGGGATGATCAAAAATAAACTCAAATGGTCCAAATGAGTTACTAGTGAAGTGCTGGTCATTGTTGGTGTCAACTCAACAGTGTTATTAAGACCTGTGGTTGGGGGGATATTCACAGAATCTTCATTACCTGAGTGCTATTTTTCTTAAACTCTCCTCGTTTTTTCTTTCTGTCTGTCTGGATGCATTAGGAGTTCCAGGTATTGTCTTGGGCTTATTTATTGGACTAATGAAAAGAATTGTTGTTAGGTGCCCTCGAGTCACGTCCAGCTCATAGTGACCCTCATTGGGTTACAATGGCTGATTGTTTGAGGATTGCTTTGGGAGTGGATTGCCACATCCTTCTCCCATTTTCTTGCGGTGCTGAGAATTGAACCCTGGTCCTCAGAGAGTACAGAGCGGCACTCTACCAACTGACCTAAAATCTAGCCTGATGAAGAGAATGGTTAATGAAAATTTGGGAGAAAATTTCCAAATAATATAGATGGAAAATTAATTTATCCAGGAATTTTAAGTATTTTCTGAAAAAGAATGAGGTATCAGGAAGTGCACAAAATATCCTTAGTTATTGTTTTTGTGATCATTCTTTATTCTGATATTTGAGACAGCCAATTATATCTAGAACCATTCATATTTCTTTACCCTGCTTTGAAAATCAGAAACCATGGCCTCTAGATGTAGCTTTTTTACTTACTTGGAATATGATGTAAGCAAGTCACTTTGTATCTGTAAACCCTTAAAACTTAAACACTTAACCTGTTAAAGTTGTTTTTAAAAGTAAAATGTGATACATTATATGAAATATTTTTATATTCCAGAAAATAATTTAGTATAAATTCAATTGGTAGTCTGTGTTTGCTAAATTGGGATAATATAAATTGACTCTGCTTTGTTTTTAACTAGTTTTAAATATTTTTGATTAAAAGGAAATACATTTTCATTGCAAAACATCTGAGAAATGTTGTTGTTGTTGTTAGGTGCCATCGAGTCGGTATCCGACTCATAGTGACCCTCTGTACAACAGGGGAAACACTATTTTCAGTGCTTCTCTGCTGTTCCTAGGGTTTCAGTGGCAGATTGATTTTTGGGAGGGGGTTGCCAGGTCCTTCTCCCAAGCCTTACAGCTTCTGGTGTTCCCAGGCGGTCTCCCATCCAGGTATTAACCAGGCCCAACCCTGCTTAGCTTCCGAGATTTGACGGGATTGGATGCCACAGGGCTATGGCTGCAGGCTCTTGAGAAACATAGAAAAGTATAAAAATCACCTATAATGTGATAACTATTAACATTTTGGCATGTATCTCTCTATTTTTGTGCATATGTACAACATAAAGGCAAATGTGCCTTTTATAAAAATTTACATATTATTTTAATACTTGTTTTTTTCCCAGTTAATAAGATCTAGTTCATCATTTTTTCTTCCCTCTCCCCAAGTACTGGGAGGCTGAACCCAAAGCCTTGCACATACTAGGTAAGTACTCTAACCTTGTGCTACACCCATAGCCCCTTTTAAAATTTTTTAAAATCTATTTTATTTGAGACAGGGTCTTGCTAAATTGCACAGGCTGGCTCTGACCTTGAACTTGCTATCTTCCTGCCTCAGCCTTCTGAGTCGCTGGGTTTACAGGCCTGTGCCACAGTGCCTGGATAGTTCATCACTATTAATCCAATGTGTGAGTGTACCATGATTTACTTAACTTGCCCCTGTTGATGAATATTTGGTTTTCTAATTTTTCACTTACAAAAATGTTGCTGTTAGATTTTCCTATGGTAAATCCCTAGAATTGGAATTCCTGGGCAGTTACTCTCTAAGCTGAGAATCTAAAATACACCACCCCATCACTCCCTGCTATGAGTTGTAGAGTATCTAGTAATGTGGACCATATGCTTTTTTAAAGAGTACCTAATTAATTCATTTTGAGACACACAGCATGCTATCACATTGGATTTACCAGAGAAATAGTATTTCTTAAAACTATTCAAAGGAGTTATGGTTATTTGAAATACCTAAGGACCTTATTATAATATAGTTTTGCTTACACCTCAGCACAGTGGTTCTCCTGTGAATTAATAATGCATTAAAATTAATTTTAAGTATAAATCTTTAAGTGTAATGATATGTAATGAGTAAACACTTGGCAAACATTTACTGAATCCTGTTTAATCAACCTTTTTACTGTGTACTACTAAGACTATAAAGATGAATGATACTTAGTGATTTTTCTTGACAAGACAGTCTAGTGGGAGAGACAGACATGGAAAGAAATAATTATAAAATATCAAAGTAAGTTGTATTATATTAGACTGTGTCCTTGGAAAAATATACGTCTCTCTTCCTACTGCTTGCTCTAGGCAGAGATTAGGGAGCAATTAAAAATCTCTGCTGAAGTTACATACATGTGTGGAGGGGTGGCTGGAGGGGAGACTTAATCTGAAATATAAAATGTATTAGTCAGGTGGTGCATTTCTATGACAGAGAAACTGAAACAAACTTACTAGGCAGTTCAGAGTCTCTTTGTCCATAATGGTGGTGGGACAGGTATGGCAGTGGCAGGCAGCAGGGTAGATGACTTCACGGCATGGCAGATCAGAAATAGAGAGCCACCAGAGCCGTGGGTCCAGTAAAAACCTCCAAAGGCCCACTGACAGTGAACATTTCCAAAAGGCTGAGTCCCACCTCTGAAAGTCCCATAACCTGCACATATAGAGCCACCAGCAGGGACCAAACTTCAATTACATGAGTTTTGGGAGTCATTTTAGATTTAAGCCATAACACAGATGTCAAGGAAGAGAAGGGAGAGAACAGGGAAGAGACTGAGTGACCTAATGGAGTGGCCAAAGGATTGTTACCAACTAAATGTTCAGTATTCAGGTTTGTGTTTTTAGGATTTCTGTGATTTTAAAGCCTCTCTATCTCCTCAGCCTGCAGCTATACCACTGTGGCGTCCGATCCTGTCAGATCTCCAAAGTTAAGCAGGGTCAGTTAGTACTTGGATGGGAGACCACCTGAGAATACCAGCTGCTGTAGGCTTGGGAGGACCCAGCAACCCACTCCCAACAAACTATCAGCCATTGAAAACCCTATGAATAGCAGAGAAGCACTGACAATAGTGTTTCATTTGTTATATGTAGGGTCACTATGAGTCAGACATCAACTTGACGGCACCTAACAACAACAACAACTATCTCCTTATATTAGGAATAAAGTCTTATCTATACAAAGAAGTCCCAAGTGAATGGGCCTGTTTATTTACTTGGTAAATTTTTGCATTAGTTATCTCTTGTTGCATGAAAAACACAATAATCATCTCACAGTTTCTTTGGCTTGGGAAGCTGAGCATAGCTGAGCTGGGTGCTCTGTGTTACCTGCAGTCACAAGGCTGTCATCCAAGGCTGGAGTTTCATCTGAAGACTTCCATGCTCACTAACATGGTTTGTGGCAAAATACAGTTCCTCTGGGTCCAGTCTGCCAGATGGAGGGATTCAGTTCCCTGCTGACTATTGACTGGAGACCACCTTCAGTTCCTTGCTACATCAGCCTCCAGCCAGTGAGAGGGAGTCAGCTAGCAAGACAAAAGTAGCAATCTTTTGTAATCCTGAAAGTGATGCCCCTTCACGTTGCGGTATTCTACTGGTTAGAAGGATATTACTCATAGGCAGGGAATTGAACAATACCAGAGTACCTGGAGGCAGGGATCACGGGGGCCATCCTAGAGGTGGTCTAGCACAGTGTCCAGTGGAAATCAGCAGAATGAGTTGAGGCTCATGCTTGTGTAAGAAATAGCCAGATACACAACTGAGAACAAGGACTCAGTGAAGTTAGAAAGGCAGAGGTGATAGTATCCACAGAGATGGAGAAGGAAGCACCACTCTCTCCTGCCCTCTAGGAACTTTAGAAATCTTGGGTGGGTTTTGAATTTTCCACAGGATGGGAAATTGTGAGGCAAGCCAGTGTTAGGTGGAGCACAAGGGTAGTGTGTTCCATTTGCCTGACTGGGTTATAACAGGAGAGAACTGTGAAGAAATCCAGCAGGTCGAATCTGTTAGTTACCTGGTGAAGTTGGGAAGGCTTCTCGAAGGAGGTGGCATTGTCTGGGTTTTCACATGTGAGTAGGAGTCTGTTCTGTGGAGAAGGAAACTACATTCCAGAGTGCAGGGACCTTCAGAGGTCCATGGTTTTATAAACTGAGAGACATTTTGCAAGGATCAAGTGTGTGAAACACGAGATAATGGCAGCAAATGAGCTGAAGAAACATTCAGAGCCATGAAATTCCAAAATTTACTAATTTCCTCAAAAGCCACTATCACGAAAGTGAGAAGATAGTCTTGCATACCTTGATGAGCCAGTTGTTATAACCAGGTTTTTGGATGGGATGGTGGTGAGGAGAAACCATGTTAGAAGGTGATTATATAGTAATTCAGGTGTGGGATGATATAAAACTATTAAGTTTCCATGGGTCCTCACATGCTGTGTGCCTTGCCTGCTCTTTGTCACACTGCCCGATTTTTGTCTCTTTCTTCCTCTCTAGTCAAAGTTAGAGAATTTCAGAAGGTAGAGCTACTCTGAAGATAGTTATTTGTCTTGGCAATAACTTCTTAATTGTCTTCTTAGAATCAGGGGAGAAATCACCTTCCTCCCTGGCCTTCAAAGCTATTTTAAGGATTAATTAATAATTCTGAAAGCCCTCAGAAGCTTAAAAGCCTTCCCTAGACTTCTGTGTGTTGAGTAATAATCGTGGTGATAATCAGAGAGCAGCAGGACTTGGTGGGGTGTGAGAGCCCATTCGAGTCTCCCATGGCCTGTGGGTTGTGTGGACTGCTGTGTTTCCACAAGTGATTGAGTCTGGGAAAGGAGGGACCCTGCTGCTACAGGAGGAAGGAGGCAATGCCTAATATGGAGAAATACAAACTAAGAAAAGCTTGTTTAAGAAAGATGTTGGTCTTAAGATAGGACAGCAAAGCACAAATAACCAAGAAAAAAATAGATTATTTTGAACATTGAAATTAAAAACTTGGGCCAGTGGTTAGGTCCTGGGTAGAGTCCATGCTTAGCATTCATGAGGCCTTGGGTTCAATCCTAAGCACCAAAAATAATAAATAAATAAATAAATAAATAAAATATTAAAAGCGCCTGTGCTTCAAAAGGCACCATCATGAAAGTGAGAAGGCAACCCACAGAGTGGGTGAAAGTATTTTTAAATCATATGTCTGATAAGGGACTTATGTGTAGAGTATATAAAGAACTCTTATAACACAATAATGAAAAGACAGATGACATATGTTAACAATAGGCCAAGGATTTGAATAGACATTTCTCTGAAGATCTACCAGTGGTCAATAGTCACATAAAAAGATGCTCAATATCTAGAGCAAATAACTTCAGCAAAACCGCAGTCAGATATCACTTTGCACCACTTGTTGTTATGTGCTGTGGAGTCAGATCTGACTCATAGCGACCCTGCATACAATGGATGAAACACTCTGACACTGTGCCATGCCCGGCACTGTATCAGTGCTTTTCTGCTATTCAATGGCTAACTGTTGTTTTGGGAGTGGGTTGCCAGGTCCTGTCTCCAAGCCTGCAGCACCTAGTGTTCCCAGGTGGTCTCCCATCCAAGTACTAACCAGGCCTGACCCTGGTTAGCTTCCAAGATCTGATGGGATCAGATACCAGGGTGGCATGGCAGCAGGCAGTTACACCCCTAGGACGGCTGCAATTAAAGAGATAATTTTGGGGCAAAATGTGAAAAAATTGAAATCCTCACATATTGCAATTAGGAATGTTAAATGGTTGCAACTACTTTGGAAGAGTTTGGTAGTTCTTCAAAAGGTTAAATGTAGTATTACCTTATCACTTCACAGTTCTACTTATAGGTACATGTGCAAGAGAAATGAAAGTGTGGGTCCACACACAAAACTGTAGAGACTGTTTACTGCAGTATTATTCATAATACATGAAAAATTGATGTAACCCAAATTGGCCTCAACTGATGAGTAGATAAATAAAATAGGATTCTGAAGTAAAAACAAACTTCTCTCTTTATTCTCACGTGGTCGCCAGTACAAATGACACCAACTTGGTTCTTCCCCATATCCCACATGATTCTCCAGGGGGTTTCTACTGAATATCTTGTAATTTAACTCAACTCTAACACTATCTACCTGAAGATACAGTCAGATCCCATGGTCCAACATCCAGTCCCACAAGACCGCCCACCCTTCCTTCAGATGCCAGTCATAAGTAGTAGGTTGTCACATGTACATTTAATTGATTGGCTGTAAATTGGAAATTCCTATAACCTCTTCCTTGTGTTCCATTGATGTGTTCGAGTGGCTCGCAGAAGTTGGGGAAGTACTTAGATTTACTAGTTAATTATAAAGAACATTACAAAGAATTCAGATGAATAGCCAGAAGGGAGGCAGTGGTGTGGAGCTCTTCTATGCCCTTTTTAGGTACACCACTCTCCAGGAACCTCCAGTGTGTCCAGCAGGTTGGCAACTCATCAAACCCTATTCTCTTTGGTTTTTAATGGAGGCTTTACTATATAGGCATGGTTGATTATATCACTGGCCATTGGTGATTAATTCAGCATTCAGTCCTTTTATCCTCCTTGCAGCTTAGGCCATGGGGCTAAAAGTTCTAACCCTTCTAAGGCATTTCTTGCTCTTTCTGGTGACCAGCTACCACCTTTAAGCTATCAGGAGCCTGAAGTTACCAGTCACCTCATTAGCATACAAAAGACAGTTATCACTTTGGAGATTTCAAGGGTTTGAGGAGCCTTCTGTCAGGAACTAGGGGCAGAGAACAAATATATATTTCTTATACCACAAGATCACATATAGTATATCTATATAATGGAATATTATTTGGCAAGGAAAAGGAATGAAGTACTGATATATGCTGCAGTATGGATGAACCTTGAAAACATCTAAATGAAAGAAGCTAGACACACAAAACCCACATATTTTGTGTTTCCAATGATATGAAAAGTCTAGTGTAGGCAAAACAGAGACAGAAAGTATATTAGTAGTTGCCTAGGATGAAGTGGGGTAGATTGGGGTGAGTGGATTGGGAAATGACTGCTAAAGGGAACATGGCTGGTAATAGGGGTGGTTGTGCTTGGGGTGCTATAACAAATTACCATAGATGGGTGGCTTAAACAACAGAAATTTATTTCTCACCATTCTGAAGGCCAGAAGTCTGAGATTAGGGAACCAGGGTGTTGGTGCTCTTGGTAAAGACCCACTTCCATGTTTGTAGACAGCTGTCTTCTCATGGTACCCTCACATTGTCCCATGGAAGACAGAAGACAGAAAGGAACAAAGCTTACTCCTGCCTGTTCTTCTAAGGGCACTCATGCCATCATGTGGGCTCTACTCTCATGTCCTAATTACCTCACTGGGGTTTAGGGTTTCAACATATGAATTTGGGGTTGGCTATAAACAGTCCATGGGCTGGGATTTGGCTCAGTAGATAAAGTGCTTGCTTTGTGCTCTCTGAGGTCCTTGGTTTGATCCCCAGCACCATAAAAATGGAAGAAGGACCTGGCAGCCCACTCCTGAAACAATAAGCAATTGAAAATCCTATGAAGGTGTTTCTAGGTTGGATCCGACTTGATGGCACCTAACATATAAATAGTCTCCAGGAAGAGTTTTTCTTTGTAGTGATGAAAACATTTTCTTTGGGGGGATAAAATCGATTGTGGTAATAGTTGCCCAACTTTTGGAAATAGGAGAAAACCCATCAAATTATTGACTTTAAATTGGATGAATTGAATGGTACGTGAATTATGTATCAATAAAGCCATTTCCTTCCTTCCTCCACTCCCAAAAGAAGTTGGTGGTAAAAAGCCACAAGGAAATCTGGGCTACTGGGGAGAGAAGGGGGTGCTCAAGGAAAAGGAGTTCAGTACTTCAATTTTTCTTAACAGTAGCTTGTCTTTACATTAGGTCAGTGCATATGGGATTTTTGGTTTTTGTGTTTTTAGAAGAAGTGGATGTGTCTGCATTTTTCTTTCCTCCCTCTACCAGACCTGGCCCCATTTTGCTTGTTAAAAAAGCGATGAGCATTAGTGGAATGGTAATGGTCTGAACTACATTAACTTCCCATCTGGCTGGTACTCTCCAGGAGGTTCTTTTTATTTGATTGTGACTGATTAGAGTTTTGTTCATGTTCCATTTGTGCTGATTTAGCTGTGTAGAGTAAATCTAGCCTGTGATTTGCTTCCATGTCCAGCATTCCCATGAGCCTCCTTCAAGGCTGTGTTCTCATCATAAATAGTAAGTGGTATCATTTCTGATGGACCAGTGTGGGATGAGGGTGGAGGGCAAAGGGAGGTTTGGAATTGAGTAGGGGAGAGTCCTGAGACTTTCTTTGTCTCTAAATGACAGCAGGCTCAGGGCAGCGTGTTACTTCAGAAAGTTCTTTATGTGGCACAACTGGGACACAATATTCCACAAGGAACCTGCTGCCTTCAGTCAGATTGCACCCACATAGCCAGGCAGCCTGAGCAGGGCACTGCAGGTCAAGTTAAGACATTTGGGTGGCCCGCCTCTATACTGTGGCCTGGCTGGTCCAGATGCAGTTGCCTTGCAAACACTTTAACATATCTAGTGCTCACCAGGACCTCCTTGCCTCCCTTAGGTGTGTAGCAGTCATTTCCAGGTCAACATGGCCATAATGCGAGGCCTTTAACTGGAATGGAATGCTTCCATTTATCGTTCATCTTCTAAAGCAGGGCCTTTGCACTTTCCCTGGGCACCTGTGTACGTCCTTGCTGCTACATGTGGACGCTTCCTCCTTCAGAACCCAGCTTATCTTCTTTCCATAGATTTGAATATTATGAGAAGATAGAATCTAGGGCTGTGGCTGCTGACCTACTTTCCTTCTGTGGTGAAGAAGGTCAGAGAGAGAAAGAAAGAGAAAGGCAGAGGGAGACAAGGAGAAGAGAAAAAGAGAGCGTGCAAGCAAATAGGAGGGTCACAGAATCATTAGAATGAAAAGAAATGAAGGGTTTTGAGAAAATAATAGTGAGGAAGAAGGAGAAATACTAAGTATGGTTTTAAGATGAGAAGGAAAAAGAATGTGAAAGGATGGGAGTGTGGCATTAAGATAGAACAAGTTATGGGGAAAGATGTAGAGAGTGCTACAAAATACAAAAAGCTACTTTTTGTGAAGTTTTCCTTCTTTATGTCCTAGAATTGCATTTGCTTGCTGCTGGCCTTGAGTCTCCCTAACTTTTCTTAAAAGCCCGGCTCACGTCCTCCCTTGTGCATGCCACAGAGTCAGAGTATCCATCACTTTCCTCATTGTTCTGCCATCATCTCCCTTCTCTATCTTCCTTAAGGACTTGGCTCCCCAAAAAAGTAGTACTGTAGATCGAGAAGTAGCTTCAGAAAAGGTCAAAGATTTGGCTCTTTTTGCTTTACAGCTAGGAAAATGAAATCCAGAAATTAAATGTCTTGTCCAAGTTCCCATAAGCAGCAGATTGCAAGGCTGGCCTTCTAGCCCACATGTGCAGGTCAGGGCCAATGAGCCTGCTTCTCTCTGCAGGGAGCCTGCTCCCTGCTGCTCAAGTCCTGGAGAAGTCTCAGGGTGGGAAGAGGGTGGGAGAGAAGGCAGCTGATGAAGTACCAGCCCTGCTGGCTTCCTTACCAGGGGGGAGAAGGGCATTTCAGGTACTTCTTATTCTGTTCAGCTTGGGCATTGCAGTGGAGGCTGGTCAGTTTCCCCTTGGACAGATTCCCACTTTGTCTAACTGAGGTCTTGGTTGCTGCCTCTGGGTGGCCCCTTCCTGGATCTAGCACAGGTCCTGTGGAGCTGTGGTGGGTGGGGATGGGGGAAGAGCGTTCATGTGGTCTCATGGTGGTGGGCAGCGGGATGGAAGTCCCTCTTTACCTTACTGGTTCTCAGCTGAGTGATTTTGCTTCCCAGGGAACTTTTAGCAGTTTCTGGAGAGATTTTTGGTTTTCTCATCTAGGGAGTGTTACTGACATACAATGGATAGAGACCAGGGATGCTATACACTTCCTTCAATGCACAGCAAGCCTCCCATCACAAAGATCTGGGTGAGAGCTGGGTGCGGTGGCACATGCCCGTAAATTCTAGTAACTTGGGAGGCTGAGGCAGGAGGTTCGAGAGTTTGAATCCAGAGGCAGCCTGTGTAACTTAGCAAGACCCTGCCTCCAAAAAAAAAAGTTGTTTTAAAATGGGCTGGGTTGTAAGGTAATGTGTGAGGCCCTGGGTTCAACCCCCAAGGACTCTCCCCCCAACAAAACAAAACAAAATAAAAAACAAAGAGCTGGCTGGGCCATGATGCCAGTAGTGCTGACCTTAAGGAACCTTATATTACCTTAATCTCTTCTAATGGAAATTGAATACCTGTAGCCCAGGACAGCCAGAGACCCCCTTTTTTTAACTGGGTGGGAACACCTGGGACAGGTTAGTCCCAATACCTGGGGGTCAGGCAAGCTGCCTGAGATGATAACCTTGGATTCCTGGGTTAATTAACTTAATTTAAAAAGCCCAGGATTTGATGAAAAGCTGGCAGAATTCTCTCCTTTTCCATGTCTGAGCCTAGCAGGTATGTCTTACCCATTTTCCTTGGTAGCCTCTGCCCAGAGAGACATGCTAAATAGGCAGAAATAAGGACTGACTTAATTGTAGACCTCCAGTGGCTGAAGTGTGGCACCAAACAGATATAACTCCGTGGGTCATGTGAGAATTAAATGAGAAAGGAAGTATGAGATTGAAGGATGAGAGACTGATTTTTAAGAAGGTAAAATAGATTGTCCTATTTGCAGCAGTCAAGTTGAAACAAGCCACAGCTGTAGGGAAGAAATTATGGAGAGAAGATTATCATCTTAGTGATGTTCTGAAAAATTGCTCCAGGCCAAAGGCTTTTTTTATTTTTATTTTTTATTTTTGTAATTTAACCCCTTTTTACCTTGCTGAGCCATGAAGCACATGTGTGTTTAATTCGCTGTCTTTCTTCTGGAAGTTCTTAGTGTTGTGTCTGCCTCTGCTCAAGTCTGAAGGAAATGGGTGCTCTGTGCCCTGCAACATTCTTAGCGTCCCCTGAATGGATACTCCATGTGGTATAAAAACATCCTGTTGTGTAATCTTGGGTTTCCAGGTAAAACAGTTGCCATTTCCTTCCTGCTAACTCCTTTCTCTTTCTGGTTTATTAAAAAAAGCAAACTCAAATTCACCTTATTTATGACTTGATTTCTCTTTTCCTCTGTTATAGCAAAAGTTGTTAAAGAAAAAGACGCCCATCCTTTCATTGATTCTCAGTTACTCAGAAGATCAAGACTTGTTGATTTCTAATGTGCCATCATTTTAGTTCATTTGTCAGAACTTTTAATCCTCTGTATTTGAAGCTCTGTTCCAAAATAAAAAGGCCTTGCAACTGTTCATTATCTATTTTTTTTCCTCTTCAATGAATATACAAATGTTTAATGAATCCCTGCTGGTTGCAAATCTCTGTATTTAGAGCTGTAGGATGTATAGTCACGCATAAGGCATGATCTTGGAACCACAGGACTGGAAATTCCCAGTTGCGGGGGTTTGTGAAGGAGAAAAATGGGGGGTTACTTGTCTGTCTAGAAGGCTGTATTCTGGATCCTCTTTCTCAGTGCTTATCTTTTAAAAATTGTAAAATATACATAACATTAAACTTATCATTTCAACCAATTTTAAATATGCAGTTCACTAGCACTAAATACATTCACATTGTTGCCCATCCATCTCCACCTTCCATTTTTAGAACTATTTCATCTTTCCAAACTGAAACTCTATACGTGTTGAACAATAACTCTCTGTTCCTTCCTCCTTCCAGACCTTGGTAACTACTATTCTAATTTCTTTATGAATTTGACTACTACACTAAGTACTGTAGAAGTGGAGTCATACAGTATTTGTCCTTTTATGTCTGACTTGGAGCCAGGGTTTAGCTCAGGGGCTGGGGTTTAGCTCAGTTGGTAGAATGCTCCTCTGCACACTCTGAGGCCCTGGGTTAGATCTCTGTTGTTGCTGTTGTTAGGTGCCATCAAGTCGGTGTCTGACTCATAGCGACCCTATGCACAACAGGTAAAACACTATTGTCAGTGCTTCTCTGCTATTCACAGGATTTTCAATGGCAGATTGATTTTTTTGGTGGGGAGTGAGTTGCCAGGTCCTTCTCCCAAGCCTACAGTAACTGGTGTTCCCAGGTGGTCTCCCATCCAAGTACTAACCAGGTCTGACCCTGCTTAGCTTCTGAGATTTGACAGGATTGGACACCACAGTGCTATGGCTGCAGGTGGGTTAGATCCTTAGTGCTGCAAAAATGGGAGAGGGACCTGGTAGCCCACTCCTGAAACAGCCATCAAAAACTCTATGAATAATCAGGGAAGCACTGGCATAGTGCTGGCCATGGCACAGTGTCAGGGAGTGTTTTGTTCTGTTGTACATGGGGTAGCTATGAATTGGACCTAACATCACACCGCCTAACAACAACAACATGGCTGGCTTATTTCACTTAGCATAATGTCCTCAAGGTTTATCTACCTTGTAGTATGTGATGTGATTTCCTTCATTCTGAAGGCTGAACGATATTCCATCTCAACGTACATTTCCTTTACCCCTTCATCAGTCAGTAGACACTTAGATTATTTCCACTTTGGCTAATGTGAATAATGCAGCTATGAACACTGATATATTCCCAGTCCTTATCTTTAAAAGCATATTGAAAACCTCATTTGCTTTTTGAAAGCACTGGAGTTGGCAAATGATGTGTCTCCATATCCGTCCATCCATATATTAATGTGTTTATCTAGTTACTGTATATGCATTGGGAATAGTTCATGGTAGCAAATGGTTTTTCTGGCCTGAAATCCTGAGCCAGAACAATATGATTTTGTACCTTTGCTTCACATCTTCCTTCTTCCCCACCTACTTTCTGTCTCCCTCCCCACAACCATCTCTTCCCCATATACTCTTTCTCTTAGTTCAGCTCACGTCAGCAAGCTTTTATTATTAATAATTTGGGTACAAGGTGTTCTGGGAATTGTGAATAAGAATAAAACTGCTCTCAGGTCGTTCGTGGCCTGTTATTAGAGGCAAGACCCATGACACCCGTCAAGAAGTCAGGCTGTGTGCCTGCTGTGGCAGCCAGGCTTTCTAAGGATGGCAAAGATGAGGGAGAATTCATTCCAGCCAGAGAAAATGACCCAAATTGGGTGGAAGCTGTTCAGAATATTTCATTTTAAGTTGATTTTATTTGTATGTGGTCTTTAAATATTTTCTGTTATTAGGATGTGCTTGATAAATCCTCAACCTGGGAACAATAGTGACTTATTTTCTATACTACGTGTTGTAGATTTTATATAGGATATTTCTCTTTGATTTGTTTTTAAAAGGCAAAAATTTATATAATTTTAGTTATTCTGTATGGTTCAAAGAGAGGAGTTTTATTTTCAGTATATTTATGTCAGTAATTTATTATGATTATTTTCCATGTAATGGACACCTTGGTACACACACACACACACACACACACACACACACACACACACATATATTTTATATATATATATATATGTATATATATATATATATATATATAATCTGATTGAATCAAATGTTTGTGAAGCCTGGGAAAGGAAGTTGTCTCAATGTAACAATTTAATGTTTGAGGAATGGGCATTGCTTAATTGAACTGTTTAATGTTTGATGACTTGGTAGGTTTCTACTGATTTAACAAAAGAAACAAATGAATTCTAGATATCTTTACAGAAATATGTAATAAAACCTCAGTTATGTATATATGTGTATGTGTGTATGTATGTACACCTATGTGCACATTACTTCTTTTTTTTAAATTTTTTTGTAGTGTTGAGTATTGAGCCCAGGGCCTTACACATGCTAGGCAAGTGCTTACCACTGAACTATTCTCCCATCCAGTGTTGTTTTAATTATAAGTATAATGGTAAAAAAATTAACAACACTTTTATCCAGAATGGAGAACTTTGATCATTTTCTGATGATTATCTGCTATCAGAAGATGGCCACAAATATGACCAGTAAGTAATATAGTCAATTAGCCAATGGTTCAGGTCAGTGTTACTGCCAGTCTACCTCCTTTGGCCTCAGGTTGCCTTCAGTGGCCACATGGCCTCGTCTGCAGAACTCCTTCAGGAAGCTTCGAGAGCTGAGATGTCTAGGCTTCCTCTTCAGCAGGAGCCTGCAGAAGTACAGAATTAGGGATCAGAGAAATAGGATCCAATCCTCTAGAAAACTACAAACATGAGAATAGAGGCTGAGCAGGGAGCAGATGGATGGGAGGCAATGACTTTGAAAGCAATCTTGGGGCTTCAAGGGAAGAGGATCAGGATGCTGTATGAACCTTGCTGGTGACCCCAGAGGAGGTAGTAAGGTAACCCAAAAGGGCATTATGACCTTCTCACCAAGAAGTGGTTTGGAATCTTCTGGGAGCTTCTCACTTCTAGAGTCATTGTCCTGGGCTTGGGGAGACGGAGCATTGCTTCTCAAGCCAGAGTTGACCGTTTCTAGCCCTGTCTTTGGGATGAGGTCTGGCAACAAGCATGGCAGGCTGAACAAAGTGGGTTGCTTACTCTTTGGTGCCTTCAGCTATTACTTACTAAGCACCTCCCATGTGCCAGGCACCATTCCAAGTTCTGAGACTGTGAGCAAGATGAAGCCTCTTCCTCATGGAGTTTATGTTATGATGGAATTAATAGGAGAATTAGTGCTAACACTTGGTCTTCTCACTCCCAGATGAATTTTCTTTTCACTAATGCTGGACAAAACATTATGTTTTAATCACTTGCACAATCCCTTTTTGATGCTTCAGGAAGAACAAAGAGAAGTCATAACCTGAGCTGTTCCTACATTTTTTTCTACCTGTTTCTGAAAACCAGAGGATTACTGAAAGGTGTTGTTAGGTACCATTGAGTCAAGTCTGACTCAATCCTGTGTATAACAAGCAATCCTATGTATGACAGAATGAAACACAACCCAACATTGTGCCATTCCCAGCAATATCAGTGGTTTTCTGCTATTCATAAGATTTTCAATGGCTGATTGCTTCAGGAGTGGATTGCCATGCCTGTCTCCCATTTTTGCAATGCTGGGGGTTGAACCCAAGTCCTCACACATACTTTTCTAGGTGCTTTACCATTGAGCCACATTCTGAGTCCATTAAGTAGTGTTTTCAGTAAACCCTTTCATAACCAGCAATCACCTTCCTTCAGCCACAGGCCTGGCCAATTGCCTACCTTTTATGTTTCTTTCTGCTGTCATCATTATTATTATTTTTCACTGGATTTAATCACTTGTGGCAAATTTAAACAGAAATTTATAACCCCACTACAGATTAACCTTTATTTTATTCCACAAATGTTTCCCATGAGTACTCAGTTTATGGAACAAAAATATGACAATGACTTACAAATTGATGCTTTATTAAACAGTTTCTTGAGCCTAAGAACACAACCCTATTTAAATGCACAGGGATCTGCAGTGAAAAATTCTAAAGGGAAAAAAGGGAAGAGTTTGGGATTAACTCATGGGAAAGGGAACAGTCACCTCCCTTTGTTAGTGTCTTGGAATCATTGTATTGAGAATGCCAAGACTTTGTTGAGAGAAACTCGAAGGCCTTTATCTGAGGTTGAAATCCTTTCTGTGTTCCTTATATGAAGTGCGCAGACTCTGTTCTGGTTCATCAGAATCCACTGAAAGGCCAAGTACAAGGTTTGCAACTGTTCCTGTATTATCATGAGTATTGAGGGCTTTGCTGAGATGGCTAACATAGGGACTGGCTCATAAGGCAATTTGTTTATGTGGTCATTTTCTCCCTAGGAAATTGTGAGAATACCAATTTTTTTTTTCATAGAAAATATCAGCCGGGGTTAATTAGCATTGGGCACTGGCAGCATGCACATTGTGTGTGAACAAAGGATTGTGTTTTTAGGTAAGTTCTCAGTGTTTCACTGAAGGAAATATCAGTGAAGTCCGAGGGCTCTGATAGACATGGCATCAGACCGTTTGATGTCACTTCTTATTGAGTCAAATTTGATAAGAATTTCTAAATTTCAAGTTTGTAGGTGTTTTTAATTTGTTTATAAAATACAGGAGTCAAATACTGTAAGATAGGAGCATCATGAAGTTTCTGCTATAGCATATGTATAAAATTACACTTTTTAACTGGTGTATGGGTTAGACCTCTTGGTATTTTTGACACTTAAAAAAATCTCCTACTTAATTTATTCAGAATAACCCATAAATGAGACATTCTCATTTATTGGCAATAAAAGCTGGGGGCCATTGCTTTATCGGCTAGTAAAATTTTTGTAGAAATAGAATGTGCAATTAGAATTCATACTTTATTTAGACATACAGTATATTAAGGGGCTTTAATCATTATTAACCAATCATGACCCAAGTGTGAAAAAGATAATACATTGTCATAAATATCATTTTCTTTGTGTTATTCATTTCAAATCCTTTGGAAAATAGAGGTTATTTACACATATTCAGGTTCAGTGCTTCATGTCTTTTTGACTATGTTTCTGAAGGCTTATTTAGTTTACTCAGAGCTTTGCTCTGCTTGTCTAGGGTCATAAGGAAGTTCTCCATTTTTACAAGCCACCCTGGCCTACCGTACTCTCTTCCCTATACATTTGCCATGATATGTTAACTTCCTGTTATAATAATTATAATATAAAGAAAAAAATTTATTTTGGCTCATAGTTTTAGAAGTTCCAGTCTGTGATCAGTTGGTTCCATGGCTTTGGAGCAGGTGCAGAGCAGTATACCATAGTAGAAGCAGGGCTGGGATTTAGCTCAGTTGGTAGAGTGCCGCTCTGCAGTCTCTGAGGTCCCGAGTTCAATTCTCAGCACCCCAAATATGGGAGAAGGATGTGGCAATCCACTCCCAAGGCAATCCTGAAAAAGCAATCAGTCATTGAAAACCCTATAAGGGTCACTATGAGTTGGACAGGACTTGATGGCACCTAACAACAACAACAACATAGTAGAAGCATGTGGTGGGGCAAAAGTGCTAACATCATGAGCCAGGGAGAGAAAGATGGAGGGACTAGGATTCTAGAATTGTAAGGATGTGGCCCCCGTGGCCTAAGGACATCTCACAAGGCCCCACCTATCAAAGGTTCTGTCACTTTTTTTTTTTTTTGGCAGTACTGGGGATTTGAACCCAGGGCATTGTACATGTTTTTCAAGCGCTCTACCTGATCACCTACAAAGCCACAGCTGTCTCCTCGTGACCACCGAGACCACCAACACGGGTGTTTGCCTCTGGAAGGCAAAAGCACCCAAGGTTTTTCCTTTCTCCCGTCTCCTCTGGCATCCCGAGGGCTGCAGGAGTCCGTGCCCCTCACCCGAGAGTCCAGAATGAATTGTGTTTAGTATCTGTGTGCATGGTGACGCTGCTTGTCCAAACCTCCAGGCTGGACTGGGAGGCACGTGCCCCACATAGCTCAAGCTGTGCCCTCAGCCCATTTTTTTTCTTTTTATTTTGAGACAGGGTCTCAATAAGTTACGTAGGCTGCCTCTGGCCTTGAACTTGCAATTCTCCTGCCACCATCTCCCAAGTCTCTGGGATCATAGACATGTGCCACCACACCTGGCTCTCTGCCACCTCTTAATAGTGTCCCCATGGACCAAGCCTTTACTATATGGACCTTTGGGGAATATTCCAGGCTCAAATTATAGCACCTGCTCAGAATGATCAGTCAGATATTTTCATTAAGCAATAAAATGAGTTATAAATATAAAACAATGTTCTTCACAGAGCAAACAATATGGTTCTTAGAAAAGGTGTTGCAAAATACCTCTCTAAAGTGTTGAAAAGTAAAGATGTGACATTAAAGGCGAAGGTGTGCCTGACTCATGCCATGGTATTTTTAGTTGCATCATATGCTTGTGAAAGCTGGACAGTGAATAAGGAAGACAGGAGAAGAATTGATGCTTTTGAACTATGGTGCTGGAGACAAATATTGAATATACCATGGGCTGCCAAAAACACTGACAGATCCACCTAGAAGAACTGAAACCAGTGTGCTGCTTGGAATCAAGGATCATTAGACTGTGTATTACATATTTTGGACACGTTGTCAGGAGGGACCAATCCCTGGAGAAGGACATCATGTTTGGCGGAGTGGTGGGTAAACAAAAAAAAAAAGGAAGACCCTCAACTAGATGGATTGACACAGTGACTGCAACAATGGGCTTAAACATCTATAAACAAATTGTACGCATGGCACAGTGTCGGGGAGTGTTTCATTCTGTTGTACATAGGGTCACTATGAGTCTGACCCAACTCGAAGGCACCTAACAACAATACACATACACACACACGCGCGCACACACACGCACACACAGGCACACACACACATACACACGTAAGATACAACATTTAAGAGTACTTTAAGTTGCCAGGTGTGGTGGCACATGGGTATAATCCCAGTGATTTTGGAGACAGAGACAGGAGACAAGTTTGAGGCCAGAGGCAGTCTGCAAAGCTCAGCAAAACCCTATCTCAAGATAAACAATAAAAAAAAAAAGAGGCTAGGGGTGCAGCTCAGTGGTAGAGCACTTGCAGAGTATGCACAGGAGCCTGGGTTCAGCCCCCAAATACTACAAAAAATGTTTTTAAAAAATAGAAAGAAAAAGTATTTTAGGGCTCCATGCGTATTGTGGCATGTGAACAGAGTATGAGCTGGGAGTGGTGGTGTATGGCTATCATCCCAGCACTCAGGAGACTGAGGAGGGAGGATTGTGAGTTTGAGGCCAGCCTGCGCTACATAGTGGTATGGTCTCAAAAACAAAAACAAAACAAAACAAACAAATGAAAAAAGTAGAAACAGTGTAGACTTCCTGCAAAAGATTAGTCAAAGAAAGTTTTGGGATCAGCATGGGGGATAAGGTTTGTGAATAGATCAACAGATCAGAAAACCCTTTTTCTTGTTCTTCTTTTTTAATACAAAGAAATATTAGCCTTTAGAGCTAAACTGTTAACAAAATGTTGTTTAATTATCCTTATAAAAACTGAATAAGGAATGACTTCCATTCTGGGTTATTCTTTCTTCTATAACTGTCCAGAGCTCTGGAAAATGAACTGTCAGAGTTACTCCTGGCAGAAGAAAGGAAATGCCATGTTTTCTTGGGGTTGGGTGGGGACCTACAGACCTGGGAAGAGAATGAGAGTTTCTTTTCTGCCCACAGAGTGTCCTGGGCTGGGAGGCAGAAGGCCTGAGCTAACTGTCCCTCTCTACCACTGACTTATGTGACTTTTGCCAAGCCCCAGCACCAGCAAGGACCTCTGACCCTCTCCCTGATCTCATGTTGTATGAGTCTTTGAAAAGTACCAAGTTTGCAGTATGTCCTGCTTTTATTGCCTGTGTCTTTAGTGGAGAGATCCAAGAGGAAACCCAAGCCTGTGCCTGTTGTTAATGAACTGTTAAAGTTGCTGCTGGGGCACAGTAAATGGCCGGCTAGGCAAGGACAGCCTTTTTCTTTTCCTTGTACCTCCTGCTTCCTCACACCTATCCACTTACATCTATCTCTGTGCCAGATTCTAGAGAGAGAGATGCCTTTGAGCCTTTGACCCAAGTTCTTATCACACTCATTATCTGCAATCAGGCCAAGCTTTGACTTCTGGCCAGCCAGCCATCAAAACCTGGCTTGTTTTTCCTGGGAGCTGAGTTGGGGACATTTAATCTGAATTTGGTCCATTAGGCAATAAGCAAGCTGCAGAATTTGGAAAGGGGCTGGGCAGGGCTGTTCCCTTTTTCTCAGCAACTTGTACACTCTCTGCTGTGGGAATTAGCAAACCCCAGAATTACATGCTTTGAAGAATTTTGGAACGTTGCCATTGGCAGAATTTGAAAGCTCTCCTACTTCCTGCCCCCCAATATAACATAGTAGATCACAGTAGATTCCTCCCTTGTGTTTCTTTGGGGTTCCCTCTGATCCTTTCCAGTTTTCCCCAGCCAGCATGACTGGGCTGTACATTTTGTCATAGCCTCTTTTGGGGGTCATTGCCTTTTACATCCAGCTGTTGAAGCCTGGCTCTGCCTTCCCTGCAGGCTGGGGCCCTGCCAGCTCCCTGCTGTAGCACTTGGCAGGCAGCTCCAAGGAAAGGGAGCAGTGGCAGTCCTGTAGGCTGCAGGGTGGCTACCCTGGCTCACTTTCAAACAACCAGCACAGGAGAAATCCCTCTGGTGAAGCACCTCCTTTCCTCAGGTCTCCCAGGGAAGAAGTGGGTGCCCTGTAGCATTTCTTTCTGTCCTGTGCAGCTGTAGGAAAGAATGTCATCCTAAATGCTGTGCCCCCACAAGGGAGGAGATAAGTGCTTTTGATCAAAACAAGAGGCATGAGAAAAAGATCCAGCAGAGTCAGGAGGTCACACTCTTCAGCTATTCATGGAATCCTTCATTCTTGTCTCTCCTTTTGCTTTGACATACCCTAGAACAAGAAGTTAGATGTGTAAGCATTTGAGGAAATAGGGCTTAAGTAGACTCAAGAAAAACACAATCCTTCTCTTCATGTCCACAATCGTATTTCTTTGGCAAAATTGAGCTTTGGGCCCAAGCAGGATTTTTTTTTAATGACTCTATTTGTAAGTCAATAAAGTGCAGAACGCTGCAGAAGCATGTTCTTTTATTGAGACACAAAAGAAAGACCTTTGCTATACACAAAAGAAAGAACTTTGCTATGTTATTAGGTATAATAAGGGTGCTACCGTACCACCCACCTTGTGAGCACTCTTCAAAGGAGGTAAGCAGTGTATTAACATTATTTCTGCTCAAACCAAGATTCTCAGATGTGACTAAGTGGGAAGGTAACACTGAAAAGACCCTAAGTCACCATTTGGGACTCTGCTATGTCCTCTCAAGATTAAAGGGCCGCCAGGACAGCAAGTGTACAATATGATCTCCGGGCGCCATCTTGTGGCACGAGTTGTCATAAGTGTTTTGAGATAGAAACTACCAAAATAAGGCTTGTGCCCAGGTGCATTTCCTTTTTGAAGCTGGAGTTAAAGTTCATGGTAGCTGCTTCCTAGCATCTAGGGCAGTTTCTGGCATGCTCAATTAATATGTGGAAAATGAAACTTTTTAGTACTGGGGGTTGAACCCAGGGCCTCCTACATGTTAGGCAAGTGTTCTGCCACTGAGCTGCACCCCCAATCCCCTTTCTTTTCCTTTTTTTAAATTTTGAGATAGGGTCTTGCTAAGTTGCAAAGGCTGCCTCTAGTGTTGAACTTGAGATCCTCTTGCCACAACTGCCACAGTCACCAGGATGACAGGCATGTATCACTGTACCTGGCCTCAAATATAACTTTTTGAAGGGATCTTATGTTGTGGCAGAGGATAGTTATTCTGTGTGATACTAGAAGGTACAGCCAAGATTGTTTGACATCTATCTTTCAGCCATGGTCCATAGCCATTGTGTCCAAAATAAGGTTTATTGTTGTTGTTAGGTGCGGTGGAATCATGTTAGACTCATAGTGACCCGCATAGCATTTTTGTTGGCTGATTTTTCTGGAATTGTTTCGGGAATGGATTGCCAGGTCCTTCTCCCATTTTTGCAGTGCTGGGGATCTAACCCAGGGTCTCAGAGCATGCAGAGCAAGCACTCTACCAACTGAGCTAAGCCCCAACCCAGTAATCCATATTGTTGTTGTTGTTGTTAGGTGCTGTCGAGTCAGTATCTGACTCATAGCGACCCTCACAGGGTTTTCAATGGCTGACTGTTTCGGGATTGCCTTGGGAGTGGATTGCCAGGCCCTTCTCCCATTTTTGCGGTGCTGGGAATTGAACTCGGGACCTCAGAGACGGCAGCGCAGTGCTCTATCAACTGAGCTAAATCCCAGCCCAATCCATATTAGATGCATCTTAATATACTCTAAATATGATCTGAGCATCTATAAACCATAGGAACGTCACTTCCCAGACTCTGGGAAATCTGTTTATAAAGGCCAACATCTTCATTGAAATCTGCCCTTTGTTATGCCCTTTTTAAATTTTTATGCCCTTTTTAAAATTTTCATTGTGATAAAAAAACATGTAGCAGAAAAGTTATCATCTTAATAATTTTAAGTGTACAGCTCAACACTGTTAATAACATCTCTGTAGTGCAACAGATTTGTATACCTTTTTCATCATGCAAAACTGAAACTGTATACCTACTGAGCAAAACTGAAACTGTATACCTGCTGAGCTATTCCTGTTCACTCCCTCTCCCCAGATCCAGGAAACCACTTTTCTCTTTTCTGTTTCTAAGCATTTGACTGCTTTATAAGACTCACATAAGAGGAATCATGCAGGATTTGTCTTTTTTTTCTTTTTCTTTTTTCTTTCATTTTCTTTCTTTCTTCCTTTCTCTTTCTTTTTCTTTTCTTTTCTTTTTTTTTTTTTTCTGTTTGAGACAAGGTCTTGCTATGTAGTCCTGGCTGGCCTGGCACTCACTGTATAGACAAGGATGGCCATGAACTTGCAGTGATCCTTCTGCTTCAGCCTCCTGAGTGTTTGGACAGCAGGCATGTGCCACCACACCTCACTTGCAGTATTTGTCTTTTTTGTAACTGGCTTATTTCACTTAGCATAATGCCCTCAGGGTTCATCCACATTGCTATGTATTGCGGGATTTCCTTCTTTTTTAAGGCTGGATAATATTCCATTGTATGTGTATATCAGATTTTGTATATCCATTCATCTGTAGATGGACTTTTATGTTGTGTTCACTTCTTGCCTATTGTGAATAATGCTGCAATGAAAATGGTGAGCACATTTTTTTTAACACTTTTGCTCTTATTGATATGACTGAGTTTAAACATTTTCTAAAGAATTTAAATTTATTCTTGAAGCTTTAAATTTAGAAATGCTTGGGGGAAAAACTTGTGAGTAATTCCTATATCAATAGGAATCTTAGGTAATCTGTGGTTTGTTTTACAGTCTTAATCCATATTGTTGTTAAGTGCTGTCGAGTCATGTCTGACTCATAGCAACCCTCATAGGGTTTGCAATGACTGATTGTTTCGGGACTGCAGATTGTTATGTACTTCTTTCATTTTTTGCAGTGCTGGGGATTGACCCTAGGGCCTCAGATTGTACAGAGTGGCATTCTACCAATTGAGTTGAACCCTAGCCCAGTAATCCATGTTGTTGTTGCTGTTAGGTACCATTGAGTGGGTGTCCGACTCAAAGTGATCCTATGTACGACAGGCCAAACAGTATTGTTAGTGCTTCTCTGTTGTTCATAGGGTTTTCAATGGCTGATTGTTTTTTGAGAGTGGGTTGTTGGGTCCTTCTCCCAAGCCTACAGCACCTGGTGTTCCCAGGAGGTCTCCCATCCAAGTACTAACCAGGCCTGACCCTGCTTAGCTTCTGAGATCTGACGCCACAGTGGTGTGGCTGCAAGGACTCAAAATAGAAGAGGAAAAATGTGCTGGAGGTGCAGCTCAGTGGTAGAGCACTTTCCTAGCATGTGAGTGGCCCTGGGTTCAACCCCTGAGTACTGCAAAAGAAAAAATAAAAGAAGCCAGAGAAGGCAGAGGAAGTTAGCTTATTTTTGCACAACAGTTGTCCTTGCTCTTAATTCCTCTGCTCTGTGATTTTGCCTCTTCGTTGCCATCACCGTCACTGGAGCTGTGTGACATGGTCCTAATGGAGATTTAGGAGCATTCAGTCCATTAAGTGTTGCCATCTGAATCCCAGTCTCTAACCCTCCTTCCCCTGCAGGTCTCTGCTGCCCTGCATGAAAGTATTTCTAAGACCTACTTTGCAAGACATGACTTCTGTTGGGATTTTAATTTGAAATGAAATTTAAGTGGACCGACCCAGTGCATTCTGATAATTTAACAGCCCTGCTGGGAGACAAGTAATAAGGAGAAAGTCACTTTTAGTCCAGCTTGCTCTTAAGCCTGACAGGTTTTATTTGGAAGAGCTGTTAGTGAGTAAAAATGTTTGCTTTTTCCTTTTTCTTTTTTGTACATAAAGAGCTGTTGAATCTTATTTTATTTTTTTCCCTCCAGGTGTTAGGAAACAGGAGTTAAAAATAGTGTGTAATCCAGACACATTGAGCAAAGAAAAGTTCCTGTCGCTATCATATTGCTGACGACTTGTATCATTTGGATAAGCAAGGGAAGTATCTGTTACCTAAAAACTGAAGGACAGGAGAAGGACATGGCAATCCACTCCCAAAGCAATCCCGAAACAACCGCCATTGAAAACCCTATGAGGGTCGCTATGAGTTGCACCTGGCACCTAACAACAACAACAACAACTAAAGGAATGGGAGTGAATACTTCTGTTTCGAGAAACTTGGAATTTCAGGAGAACTAGAGTTCTTGCGAAACTCACATTTTTCATTTTGCTCTTTATTTCATGTGACTTGCCTCATATCACAGCTCTCCTTTCCCACTTCCTCCCACTCCCACCACCTAAATGTTGTGTCAAATTATTTAGAACTTTCTACATAGGGGAGAAAATAAGTTTTTTTCTTTAAGTTTGGCTGCTCCATCCTTTGAGAGTGTCCCGTCTGTGCAGAATTTATAAAAAGACGGAGGTTTGGGTGCTTGTTTCCCTTTTGGAAATGGTATTTATCCAGATCACAGTGAATCGGCCTCCCGCCTTCGTGGAAACTTCACGTGTTACAAAAGGCAGCCGGTGATCCTGTCAAGAGCTCAGGTGTCCCAGCAATTGCGGCTGCTGGGGGTGACGAGAGGTGCTCTTCTAGGATGTTGGTCTCAACCTCTCAGCACCCTCCCTCTGGTTACAGTCACTTTTAAGGGATGGCATCTTTTCCACAACCAGCAGAGGGTTACTCAGGGAGCTTAATTTTCAATTTCAATCTGTTCTTTTGCAAATGCAGTTGTCAGCAAACGGCTTCCCCATTGGCTTCCCTCGGTTTACCTGCCATGTAGGCCTTCACCCTGTCCTTCCTTTAGGTATTTGCCTGGCAGGCTTTCCCAGAAATGTCACCTCTGCAACGGGCCTTCCCACACCAACCTGCTTTTTTATTTTTCTGTTCTCTGTCTTCAGAGAATTTTCAGCTGCAGAAATTACATTAAATGCTCCTTAAAAGTGGAAACTATGGTGTGCTATACCTTGGGCCTATCTCGGCTGCACAGTTTAGGTGCTGGCTGTGTTCTGTTTTCCCTGCTCTTGGCTCTCTGTTCCCCATCTTCATCAGTGTCAGGAGCTGCCCTGAGGCCACATCAGCGCACCTCCTTACCTTGGGGGCTCGGCCACAGCTGGGAGAATAGGGTGGGAGCTGTGGGCTGCGCAGACCCCAGGATTCCTCCCAGCCCCAGGCCTCTATCTCCCTGTGGAAGTCCAGGCCTGTGCCCCAGCCTCGCTGTCCAGATGACCACTCTCTCCCTTTCCCTCACCTGGGTGTTTGCCCCTGGATTCCGTACTACTTCCCTTTGGGCTCCTTACGCCCTTCCCATCCCTGCATAAAAGGATTTATTCTCCTAAAATCACCCAGTTTGGGAATTCCATTTATTCTCTTCAGGGAAATATAACTTACTTGCCAGAGAAGTTTGGTTGAAATCAACTGTGTGTCAGTTATGTCCTGTGTGCAATGCACATAATAACAGACACTTAAGAGTTGTAGGATGAAAACTTGAGTTAATACGTGCAAAATGCTGAGCAGGGTGCTTGGCGCTTGGTAAGTGCTATGCAAACATTTGCAGTTATTTCTATGGTGATGATGGCGAGTTTGTTTGCCTGTGTATGGCTTCCCTTGTTCCCATAGGAATGCATGCTCCCTCAGGGGCAGGGACTAGCTTCCTGTATTTCCAGGTTCTAGAACAGTGCCTGCTCTGTTGAGGGACTCAGCGTATGTATGGGTTTTGTTGTTGTTTTTAACTCTGTCTTGGCTCACAGGAGATGACCACGCAGTGCTGACCTTTCCCTAACAGACTTATAGCTTGTCCTCATTGTATCTGAAGCGCCTTTAGGGTCACTGGAAGTACTGATGCCAGCCCCACAGCAGACACGGCCCCCGGGCTGGAAGGAGCTCACTACAGGCCTCCACCTGGCCGCCTTGTCCTCGACAGGCCCTGCAACCCCATGGTTTCCTCCTGCTGTGTCTGGGCTTGGCTGTGTCTGTCTGGAGCATAAGACCTCTCAGAGCCAGGCTCTGCGCCTGAGTCTCCAGAGCCAGCCAAAGATGGTAGGAGAGGAGCCTCATGGTGGCTGGTAGGCCTCCTCGGCCCATTTCATGCCAGGAGAAACTCAAACATAGCCTGACCTGCTAAAAGGAGAAGCAAGCCGTTGGGGAAAACTTTAAATTTCACCTGGCAGGATTTAAACTAGAGATCAGATCATAAACAGGAGAACGTTTTCTAGCATATAGATATATTTTAAAAAGCTGGTTAAAGGTTTCATGCTGATAATAAAGCATGACAAAGGTTTCAAACTGATAATCTGCATGCTCCCAATTATGAAGTATTTAGCAGATTGCTAATGTGTATTTTAAGGATGGGGAAGTGAACTCTAACATATATATGTATGTAACATTATATAACTTATATATATGTGTATGTGTATATGGGCTGGGGTTTAGCTCAGTTGGTAGAGTGCTGCTCTGTACTCTTAGGGGCCCTGGATTTGATCCTTAGCACTGCAAAAAAATGAGAAAAGGACCTGGCAGCCCACTTCTGAAATCAGCCATAGAATACCCTATGGATAAGCAGAGAAGCCCTGACATAGTGCCAGGCGTCGCACAGTGTTGGGTAGTGTTTCATTTTGTTGTACATAAGGTCTCTATGAGTTGGACCCAACTTTATGGCACCTAACAACAACAAATGTACACACACACACACACACACACGCACACACACACACACGCACACAAAAATATATATATATGGTGGCTATCATACAACCAGACTCCATTTCATAATAAAGTTCAATACAGTAAACATTTGTTGCATGTGTCAAATTTTACTGTAAGAATCAGTTTTCAGTGAATTTTACTCAAATCAATATTTGTAAAGTGAGGTTAATCTTTAAAATTTTAAATAAAGACTGGTTTTATCAATCTTTTGAGTTTTGAATTTGCTTATTTTCAGTAAAAATGTTTCTTAAATTGTCTTTGTTTTTCAAGGTCTCAATCCAACTTTTCCTAGTTGGCAAAAATAAAACTAAAAGCATATTTTTAGCTGGACAAGTTTCTCTTTGAGGTTTAATATAAATCCATCAGTCAGAAAATATTGTAAGTCACAAGATTGCTTATAACTCTAGGAGCCTGTTATGGGAGATAATGTAAGATTTCATAAATATTCATGTTTTTATACTTATCAAATATTTTTTAACCTACAATTAATTAGTTTGAAAGTACAAATTACAGCCTATTTAAATGTACCATCCAGTTTTTAAAAGCATGAAATCAATCTTTCGTCCATTTAAAAAAAATGCGAGATTACAGGTTTTCAGAGGATCATTATTCTATATCTTTTGAATATCTCTTAATATCCCTTATTTAATAGCAGTGGCAGTTGGACTACTTGGTAAATGCATTGAATTAACCCTTAAAATATTTTTGGATCAAAACCCTTCTTGGTACTTAGCTTTATGTAGCTGTAATCTTGGTCTATAGAATTTATTGATGTATGGACTACACTTGGGCCAGAGGGGGAGTAGGGAGCAGAGGGGCCAAAGAGAACCAAATATGTAATAAATGGGAGATATAATTCTTCCTTCACTCAGTTTACAGTCTTACTGTATATGTAGGAAAGATTTAAAATCCTTTAAAGATTAAATGAATACATATAAATTAAGGTTGTGTACAAAGGGACTGTTTTTTTAAAAAGTTCACTATATTTAATGTATTTCCTAGGGAGTTTCTGGTAATGAAGATCATGCAACCTGTTTTAGCAATCCTAATTACTCACGCAACAGTCTGTGTCCTGATTATACAAGAGAAATGAAACTATGGGCCTGATTCCAGTGAAGAAAAATTGGCAAATGCCTAAAAAGTATCTAGGATAATTTAGTTCTAACAATGGATTATTCAGCAAGATTCCAGGATGGCAAAAAGGGTGGGAAGGGCTCTTAAAGCTTGTAGAAATGGGATTTAGAGATGTTCCTGGTAACAGACTCATAATCAAATATCTAATGTTCAAATACTTCTGTTTTTAACTAACTGTGTACCTTGGTCAAGTTTTGTGACCTCACTCTTCGTATGTTATGGGGGATAATAATGGTCCTACCTCATAGTGGTGGGAGGATTAATGAGTTAATATATGTAGTGAGTTCAGTGCTAGCTGTTATTAGTTATTAATCTTAATTAACAAATCATTTTATTAATCTATCATAAATCAAAAAGCACCTTTTTAAGGTGGAAAGACATAAAGCACTTTGAGACCCTTTTTGGGAAGAGAAAATGCATTAAGTGGAAAAGCATTGAGATTTTTGGATTTATTATTAATAAAAATCAGGTTTTATTACAACATCTTAATAATATATGGTTAATCCATAGCCTTTATTTATTGTTCTCAAGGAGTTTGTAATACATCAGAGAGTCCTTAAAAATCAAGATCCACTAAGTTTGATGTGCCAATTTCAATAGTTGATGGATTATATCAATTACAAGTTAGCAATTAATTGTTGGTTTCTGTGGCCTGCAAAGTATGTTTTGACCCACTGTCCTTTAGGGGAAAGAAAGTTAAACTGAGTACCAGGAGACTTGACTTTCACCCCTTCTGTGTGCACTAGGGCAGTCTCTTCCTTCCTGAGGCTGGTTCCTTATCTGTGCAGCAAAGATAGTGGACTGGTGAGAAGAGGACTCCTTCCAGCTCTGTCAGCCTTTGTACATCTGTCTGTCTGTCTACCTATCTACCTACCTACCTACCTACCTACCTACCTACCTATCTACCTATCTATCTCTGTATCTATATATGTTTTTATGGTTCTGGGGAGTTGAACCAAGGGCCTCATGCATACTGTCGCAAGCACTGTAACACTGAGACACATCCCCGGGCCATTTTTTACTTTTTGAGACAGTATTTCTATAAGTTACCCAATCTACCTCTGGCCTCAAACTTGTGATCTTTCTTCTTCAGCCTCCTAAATCACTGGGATTATAGGTTTGTGCCACCATACTTAGCTCTGTTATCTGTATTTTGAAACCATTATGTGAGGCAGTTTTAACAGAATGTTAAACTTGCTCTGTGTTCTTCCTCCCTTCTTGGCCACATTTCCCTCTCTGAAGGAAGCAGACACTTGATTCATCAAAGCTCTACTGCTTTCCATTCTTGCCTGAATATAAGGTGAGGGACTTTACTGTGTCCTAATCAAGCCTTAGTTAAAGCAAGCTGTGGGGCTGCAAGCTTGAACTCTTGGCTTTGCAGGACCTGTCTCACTGTGGCTTTACTATTTTTTAAAGATCTGGATACCAACAGAAAGGGCAGAGTTCTAGTAATGGAGGATTATATCCATTTAAAAAAAAATCAGTGATTATTGAAGTGTTCCTCTTTTTTCTTTGCCTACTCCCTAGGTCTCTACTGTTCAGTCCAGGTCTTTCTTTATTCCCTCGAGACCCTCAGGACACTGAAATTGGAGGATGAGTAGCTGCCAGTTGGGGCTGACAGGGAGGTAAGAAATGCCGGGATTACGGATGAGGACACCCAAGCTCTGTTGGTTGTGCAGCCCAGGAGGTCGTAGTGGAGGTCCCAGTACAGGTGCCACAACACACCTGTCAATGGTGGAAGATCAGGAGGAACAGAAATCTCTACTACCTGCAAGTCTCTCTTACCTGTCAGTGTCCCATGTCTCTAATTTTCCAAGTGACATCTACCAACTCAAACTACATGTCACATGTGACACATGACTGCTATTTATGTCATGATTCCCCCTTAGGCTTGTGTTCTGCCTTTACTTCATCGTCATCATATCTCATACCTATTACTTGCCCAGGTTTAATAATTTATGAAGTGTCCTTTGTATGGAGACGAGCTGTCCGCAGTACTTAGGGGTTCCCCAGAATGTAGGATGTTTGATGCCAAAACTGAGACAGTTTGGACAGACCAGGATGGATGGGCACCCTTCTTTTAGATCATCTTTTTCTTTCTGGCAGTAGACTTCTCCATAGATTATTTCTTCATCTATAAAAAATACCTTATTAGTACAATACTGTATCTCTTGTTTATCCCAAGCATCCTTCTGCTGGACTGCTTGTATCCACTTTTCCATGTTCTGCTGAGATCCAAGGCCATCTAGTGATTAATCGACCTCCTTGAGCCTTGTTCCAGGTCCATGTCAATGTTAGAAGGTGACAGTGCTCAGAGTTGCCTTTGAAAGAAAATGAGGCTTCTTGAACTTGGGCTTCAACACTCCCTTAGTCAGTATAATTTCCTCTTTCCTTATCATCATAGTCTATGCCTATATTAGTTATCTCACACAGGGTGGCTCACACAATAGGAATTTACTTCTCACAGTTCTGGAGGCTGAGAAGTTGAAGGTCAAAGTGCTGGCTGATTCGGTGTCTGGTGAGGGCTTTCTGATTTGTAGATGGTTTCTGCTCACCTTGTACTCTTCTTGGTCCCATCATGAGGGCTCTACCCTCACTTTCCAAAGGCATCACTTCTAAATATCATCACCTTATAGGTTACAATTTTAACGTGAATTTTTGAGAGAGAAAAACATTCAAACCATGGCAAGCCCTCTTCCTGGCTTGCAGCCTGCTGCCTCCTTCTCTGCTGTCTTCACATGAAAGAGGAGTTCTAGACTCTTCCTCTTCTTATGAGGACACTCATCCTATGAGGCCCCATCCTCATGACCTCATCTAAACCCAGTCACTTCCCGAAGGCCTCACTTCCATCACTTTGGAGGTTAGGGCTTCAACATATGCACTTGCAGGGACAGGGAGGGGCCACAGTGTTGTCCATAACAATGTTGTTGCTATTATGCGACTGATACAACCCATCTTCTTGGCCTTAATCTGTTCTTCTTGATGGAATGTCCCAAGCTACTTGGAATTTTCTCCTCGTAGTTAGTAGAAGTGCCATCTTTTGTGAAACCTTTGTGAACAAATCTCTTCCTTAGTTTTCCTTCCCTAGCACTTGCATGCAGTGGGAATAATTGAAGCATTTTTGTGTATTTGACATTTTTTTACTGGCATCCCACTTGGGTGAATTCCTTGTTGCTTGTTAGATTTTAAGGATCTAGTCATCTTTTCCTTGTGACTTCCCCAAAACTCAGTGCAAGCTGTTCACCAAGAGATGTTTTTGACCAACAGATTGCTCATTTAGTTTGTCTTGGTTTGACGCCAAGGAGAACAAATTAAATAATACCCTTCTTTCACAGAAAGCCAAATACAAGTGATATGATTGCATATATTGCAGCATTGTGATAAAATGATTGCATCCTTATCTGGAAACCATATAGATTAAGTATTCAAAGGCCCAGTTATACAGCAATTTATCTATAACTACAGTAGACCAGGTTAGGTGAGAGGTAACGATTGGGCTTGTGCTGTTCTGTGCTATAGAAAGGGAAACATCATTAGGTGCTGAGACTATACAGAGGTTTTCAGGAGAATACAACATAGACTTACTTGTAATGACCTTATTCAACCATTAAGAAGTATAATACTTTAACATTTTATCTTTAGTCCCTTCTGATTGGTCTCTGGTAATTTTTCTCATACAGAAGTAGCCTGATAATCAAATGACAAATGAAGTATCTTATTGAGAAGTACAAATGACCTGAGTATCCTAAAGTAATTTTAAAAGCAAATTTTGAAACTTGAAATTGTGTTTTTTTCCATTCATGTACACTTGGCCCAGACTGTACTCTTTAGAGCCATGTGCATTGCACTTTGGATGAGCCAGAGAAATGATTACAATAACAACAACAACAAAAAAGTAGTTTATGTGTAGGTAGTGATTGCTTTGAACTGAGAAAACTTAAACTTTGAGGTGTAAATAGTAAACTATGATTTTATTGGGGAGAACAGAAAATGTGCTTAATCTCTAGCAAAAACTGAGTATAGTTTTCCAGCTTTGACCTTTATAATTTCAAAATGTTTGTTGTTATTGTTCTTAGGTGCCTTGGAGTCATAGCGACCCTGTGTACAACATGTGAAACACTGTTGTCATGCTTCTCTGCTGTTCATAGGGTTTTCAATGGCTGATTGTGTGTTTGGGAGTGGGTTGCTGGGTCCTCTTCTCAAGCCTACAGCACCCAGTGTTCCCAGGCCATCGTCCATCCAAGTACTAACCAGGCCCGACTCTACTTAGCTTCCAAGATCAAAATGTTTAGATATAGTGAAAAATGGAAAGGAGAATACACACAGACTCCTGCAGGACACATGGAAATCTGGACCACAATAAAGTGCTGGCTTATGTTCCATTCCCATGTTTTTGAAAGTTTTAATTTGGTAACACAGCTGTTGCCAATGGTGCCCTTTGCTGTTCTGGAGGTTATAGTAGCCCTTTGGTTTGGCATCTGCTTTCTAAATCCCTGGAATCTGCAGTCCTAAATGACTTCTTTCAGTTAGAAGGGGATTATGGGTGGCACTCTTATGGGCTCATTTCTCATGTTGTCCCTTCATTTAGGTTGTGGCTCAGATGGCCCTTGTCTGTGGATATGGGGAATCACATTTGGTTCACACCACATTTGGTTCTAATGTCAAAACTAATGGTGCCACATGTTCTGAGAGGGTTTGTAGAGGTTTATGGCGCGCATCCTGAGGCTCTCTGGGCAGAGCTGGGCAGGCTCACAAGCACCATTGTAAAATGGCTTGAGAGATCAGGGAGGGGCAGGTGGGTTTCATTTTCATGGTGACTATTGGTTTGGTCTGAGAAGCAAAGATGTCACATTGAAGACGAAGGTGTATCTGACTCATGCCATGGTATTTTCAGTCGCATCATATGGTTGTGAAAGCTGGACATTGAACAAGTGAGACAGGAGAAGAATTGATGCTTTTGAGCTATGGTGCTGGAGATGTCTACTGAATATACCATGGACTTACAAAAGAACCAACAAATCTGTCCTAGAAGAAGTACAATCAGAGTGCTCCTTGGAAGCAAGAATAGCCAGACTGCATCTTACATATTTCGGACATGTAGTCAGGAGAGATCAATCCCTAGAGAAAGACATCATGTTCAGGAGAGTGGCAGGTCAACGCAGAAGAGGAAAACCCTTCACCAGATGGATTGACACAGTGTCTGCAACAATAGGCTTAAACATAAATAAGATCATTTGCCTGGCGCAGAATTGGCAAGTGTTTCGATCTGCTGTACATAGGGTCGCTATGAGTCGGACTTGACTCGATGGCACCTAACAACAACAATTGGTTTGGTCGCTTGCAGCCATACCACTGTGTTGTTTGATCCCATCAGATTTCAGAAGCTAAGCAGGGTCGGGCCTGGTTAGTACCTGGATGGGAGACAGCCTGGGAACACCAGATGCTGTAGGCTTGGGAGAAGGACCTGGCAACCCACTCCCAAAAATCAAACTCCTGTTGAAACCCTATGAATAGCAGAGAAGCACTGACAATAGTGTTTCACCTGTTGTACAGAGGGTCGCTATGAGTCAGACACCAACTTGATGGCACCTAACAACATTGGTTTGGTCTGGGGCAGAGGCTTATTTGTTTCGAGATTCCTGCTGGGGTTGAAGGGAGGTAGCAAAGAGGTTTTCCTGTTGCTTCTCCTGATATGGGTCAAAAGGGGAGGTGGAAGGGGGAAGGGGTGTTAAAACTACCACCAGTCATCAAGATGGTGCAGCATCAAAAATGCAGTGGTCCCTGTGTAGCCCTCTTTGGGAGGCTTTCCTTGACCACCACTCATTGCTACTTGTTTTTCTATTAAAAATTGATCCGACTGTTTTGTCTCACAGTTTATAAGAGCTTTGATTTCTCACCACTCATTTCCCAGGGCTACAAGCTATCCTGGCAGTGGTAGGCTCCCTGCAAATATTTGCAGAAAGAATGCTGTGGTGTGAGCGGATCTGAGGTCCAGGTGACTAAGTCTCTGCCCCTTCCTGTTTGTGGCATTCCTCTCTAGTTCTTCTCATTTGTGGCTCCCAAATCACCAAGTGGACCCTCCTTTTGCACCATGAGTTCATCTATGTCGGTATCATTGTTGAAGTTGCATTTGTTTTCCCAAATGATTCAGGGATGTAACTAGTTATTCTCAATATTTTCTAGTGACAATATTTTCTAGTACTTTGGGATATGATATGCATGGATTTATATAGGCCTCTTAATAACTAACTTTGCTTAATGCCTAACTTTGACAATTTACTCAGTGATTCTCTGCATACATTTTTATATGTAACATGGAAATAGTAACTCAGCCCTTAAGCAGGTTTTGAGGCTTAAATTAATTAATACGTTTAAGTGCTTAATAATGCCTGGTATACAGAAAATACTCAATAAACATTAGTTGTTGTTATAACTGTTAGTCTTCACATTCATTCATGTAACTCTTATTTATTGAGTACCTATTCTGTGCTGGGAAATAGTCTAGGTGTTGGGGATTGGCAGTGAGCAAAATGGACCCAAATCCATGCCCTCATAGAATTTCAATTCCCATAGGAGAGGCTGAAAATAACCAAGAGAAGTAAGAAATGTACATGCTATGTTAGAGTGTAGCACATGTTAAGATGAATAATGAAGCAAGGTCAGAAAAGAGCTGCAATTCTAAATAGAGTTGGCAGGAAAAGACCCTGACAAGAAGATGACATTTAAGTAAAGATCTAAAGGAGATGAGGGAGGGAGGCAAATGATTCAGTGGAAGTGTTCCAAGTAAAGGTTACAGCAGGTACGATGGCCCTGAGGCAGAATTGTGCCTGGTATGTTTGAGGAACAAAAAAGGGTGAATAGCAGATGTGATGTAAGACATCACACGAGCTAAGTCATGTTGTGTCCTGACTTTTACTCCGAGTGAGGAGGGGAGGCTTTAGAGAGTATGGGGCAGAGGAGTTTTCTGTTCTTTCTTTTGTTTTAATAGGATCACTCTGACTGCTGAATTGAGACTAGATCCAATGGGAAAGGGGAGAGTGGAAGCAAAGATACTAGTCAGGAGACTGTAGCTGTAATTCAGGCAAGAGATGCTGATGGCTTGGACCAGGGCAGTAGAGCAGGTGAGAAGTGATTAGGCTCTGGATATATTTTGAAGCGAGAGTTGATAGGATTTACTGGTGGATTAGACAAGGGGAATGGGAAAAAGTAAGGAGTCTGAGGTGACTTTGAATGTTTTTGGCCTCAGCACCTGGAAGAATGGGGTTGCTATATTTTAAAGATAATAAGAGAAGGAGGATAATAAGAGGATAATAAGAGGTTTGGTAGGGGAAGGGAAAAGGTCAGAAACTTTTTGTTTTGGGCATGTTAAGTTTGAGATGCCTATTATATATCCATTGGGAGAAGGACCTGGCAACCCCCTCCCAAAAATCAATCTGCCATTGAAAACCCTATGAACAGCAGAGAAGCACTGACAATAGTGTTTCCCCTGTTGTACAGAGGGTCGCTATGAGTCGGATACCGACTCCAGGGCACCTAACAACAACAACAACAATTATATATCCAAGATGGATATGAGGGTCTAGAGTTAACAAGGAATTTTGGTACTGATATAAAAAAGTCCCCCCTCATCCTTGGGGGATACATTCCAAGACCCCCAGCAGATGGTTTCACATGGATGTGCCAAACCCCATATATACTATGTTTTCTCCTGTACATACCTATGATAAAGTTTAACTTACAGATTAGTCACAGTGAGACATTAACAGCAATAACTAACAACAAAATAGAACAGTTCTAATAACATACTGTAATAAAATTGCTGGTATCACTACCCTTGTGCTTTGAGACAGTTATTTCTTGAAATAAGTGTTACTTGAATGCAAGCCCTATGATACTGTGATATTTGATCTGATAACAGAGATAGCTAGTGGATGACTAATGGGTAGGTAGTATATACAGAATAGATATGCTGGGCAGAAGGATTCATGTCCAGGACAGGATGGAGCAGAACAGTGAGAATTTTCATGACACTGTTCAGAAAGGTGTACAATTTAAAAATTATGGATTGTTTGTTTCTGGAATTTTCCATTATTTTTGTACCAAGACTGACTATGAGTAACTGAAATTTTGGAAAATGAAGCTACAGATGGGTCAAGGGGACTGCTGTGTACACTTTGCAGACATTAGATGTGGCACATACCTCTGATATAAGTTGTCCTACCTTTCATATCTGCAACAACTGCACTAGGACAGCTACTATGAGCTCAGACTCACCTTAAGTGAGTATCTTTTTACTTCATGCTGACTGATCTCTCTGAAGCTCATGGCAGCCCAGCCATACAAGAGAGTTAATACCTCTATAGAAACTTCCCACCAATAGGTAATGAAGCAAGTGGGTAAATGCTTCAACATCCTGGAGCCCAGAAAAACCGAGTCCCAGGTGCCCACAGCAGGGATGCTGAAAGTGTACATAGACTTTTCTTTACATAGACTTTTCTTCATCCTTTCTGTCATTCTCCCCATCCTCTCACTCCTGATCAATGGGATCACAGTTCAAATAGACTCTCTGCACCCAAGTCATTGTCTCAGGCTGGGCTGAGAAGATTATAAAAGGCATTTCAAACCATGAGACAGGATGTGGTCTCCCAGAGAAAGTCAGTGTAGACAGAGAAGAGTTTGGGAGTGGAGCCTTGGGAAGGGCCAGCATTCAGAGCAGCGATCCTCTTGGGTGAGCATCAGAATCATACGGAGCCACTTAATGGTGCATCCATACCTGGGACCCTTCATAGATGAATTAAACCAGAATCCTTGGGAGTGGACTCTGCCATCATTGTCCTCTAAAAGTTTCCTGGGTGAGCCAGGGTTGAAAAGCACTGGTTTAGAGGTTGAAGCAGTAAGGACCCAGCAAAGGAGACTAGGGAGTAGCCAGCAAAGTAGGAGGAGATGCCTGGAAGCTAACACAAGACAGGGTTCCAAGGAAGTAGTAAACATACTTGTGTCAAATGCTGTTAATGGGTCAAGTAGATGAGCCTCAGATTCACTAGTGGATTTAAGCACATGGATACTATTGGTGACCTCAAGAAGACCAGTTTTGGTGGAGTGGTGAGCAGAATCCATTATTGGAATCCTTATTGGAATGGATTCAGGACACTATGCAAAAACTGAAATTGGTGTCAGTTAATACCAGCAATTCTTTGAGGGGGAGAGCAATACAAGGGAGTGGAATAATGGGATATGGTTGGAAGGAGAAGTGAACCAAGAGAGGGTTTTAATGATCGTGTTTTCAAATGTTGATACTGATGGGAATACTATGTGAAAAAGGAAACACTGATGATTGGATAGAGACAAGGGAGCCTTGCTGGATCCCAGTGTTTGAGTAAGATCTGCTGTGAGACTGGAGATATTGGTCTGTAAGGGGCTTGGGTAGTTTGCTTATAGCAGGAGAAAAAAGGGCAGAGTGTTGGGACCTGTGGCAGGCAGGAAGGTAGGTGTGGAGGTTCTCTTCTGGCAGCACCCAGGAAGCTTGTGTGGACACTCACATAAAGTGGCCTCTGGTGGCCCTGGCTCTGCACCCTCCAGAGGTGTCAGCTGCACCAGCAGCTGCAGTGGGGGCCCTTGGCATCTGCTTTACTAAAACACAGGCACAGGTGGGCAGCTCTTCCTGCTCTAAGCACAGCTTTTCACACACACACTTAGGTTTGTCTGCTATGCTCTGGAAACATCTATAATCACACTGAAAACCAAATAGAAACAAAAATAAATGCATGCAAGAAAAATTCACTTTTATAATATAAAGTATGACTTTTGAGATAGTGAGGAAGGTTTTCTGAAATCTTGTCAAGGACCACACGGGGGCACTGTTCCTCTAAAATTGCAGAACTGTGTATCCATTTTGGATGATTGAAACAGTGGTATCTTTGGCATTCAATTCCCTGAAGTTTATTTTCCTTTTAAATGAGAAGCTCTTGTGTTACAACAAAAATTTTTTTGCACCTCTTAAAGAAGTTAAAATATTCCAGACTCCTGGATTTTTAATTTGACCCTCAGGTAATCATTCTCTTATTTTAGTAGCCATTTTCTGTGCATTTAAAGCACAGGTATATTTTTCTTTCTGCTTGCTATACATGCTTGCCATACATGCTTTGAACCAACAACATATGGATTGTGCCTATAACTGGAATAAGGTACATGGAAGTAGACAAACTGAGAATTTGGAGAAAATACCCTTGTATTTCTTGGTTCCTACTCCACCATTCCACTCTGGGCTGCCAGTCCTGAAGCTTTCATAATTGTACTTTTTTATAGTGTGAAAGAAAATAAGTCTTTTCAATAATTTCCTATTTTTAATAAAGGCCCCAGACTTAATTTATATGAGTCAAAGTGGAGGCTTTGAAGGTAGGGTAGGATTGGAGAACAGAATTTACTTACTGGTCCAGCAATATAGCTTTTGATTACAATAACAACCAAAATGACAAATTAGAAGTTGAGATAGGATTTTAGATATCTGGCTTTACAATTTTCAAATGAGCAATGCCTACCATATTGATATAAATAAGAGAGGTCACTAAGAGTGTGGCACCTTTTCAGTTGGGTCATGATGTTTTCCTGGGGAAAGATACAGTGATGCCTGTCATAGTTGCTATGCTAAGTTAATAAGCATTGATTGAGGCAAGTATTTTTTAACTCTTTAGTTCACAGTTCGAACCTAAAGTAGTGTGTAATCTTTTAATATCATTTTTAAGACTATCCAATAATAAAATTACAGTGTGATGGTCTATGCAAAGGCTTTATGGAAGCTGCTTAAATATAACAGAAGCACACATGCAAAAATGGTCAAAAGTAGCAATCATAGGCTAAATAATTATGAAGTCAGTATCTACACATACCTATTTTTTAGCCATTTTGTGTTTTTCTCATTTCACCTGGAAGTGGTAAATAATTGCTTTTTAAAATAGACACATTAGGATGCTCTTGACTTTTTTTGTACTGCATCATGGTTCATTCACTGGACTTCACCTTAAATATCAGTTGTCACCATGGTAAACAGGTGTCTGTGCCTCTATGACACAGTTCTAATACATCTATGCTTTTAGAGCTTCCCTTTTTGCCTTTATGATAATATAAGTGCTTTTGATTTTTGAAGTTATACCCTTGTTTTTCAAAACAGAGAGCCACCTTCTTTGATGGCTGTTTATGAGTTAATCTCGGGAATTAATATGAAGCATTAGTACTATACACCTACTGCTCCCATAGTGGCTTTTATTCACAGTTCACTCTCTTTTCATGTTTTGTCCAAAATGATTTCAGTTTTGTTTTTTCTTGGACCTTCTCAGTTCTTCCAAGTGAAGGCATCATCAAGAAAGAGCAACCTCAAAACAGTCCTAAATTTCTTCACTCCAGGCACCTAGGTCTTAATGATTACAGTTGTCAGTCCTGTATGGATGAGTTGTGACAGTGTGCTGTGGATTCCCACAGAATATTATGCTTCCTATAGTTCTTTGGCTTCATGTTATTTCTCTAAGAAAAAATCTTGTAGGAGATAAATGTAACTGTGCAGGGAGGGTTGAAACAATACAGAAACTGCAATGTTATAATAAAGTTCATGCTTTCACAAATTAAGCATATAAAACATAGAGATCTGTGACATGCTGGCGTTGCATTTTGAAAAGGAATATTTCACTTTTTTTCTTTTTTGCATTTTTTTTTGTAGTACTGGGGGGCTGAACCCCGGACCTCACACATACTTTGCAAGCACTTTACCACTGAGCTGCACCCCCAGCTCCTTTTTTATTTTTTATTTTGAGACACGGTCTTGCTAACTCACTAAGTTGCACAGGCTGTCTCTGTCCTTGAACTTGTGGTCCTCTTGCTTTCACCTCCTGAGTTGTTGGGGTTACAGGCATGTACCACCACACCTAGCTTTTTTGCATTTTTCACTTAACACATAATGTACATATTTATGGGGTAAAGTGTGGTATTTTAATACATGTATATAATGTGTGGGGCTGGGATTTAGCTCAGTTGGTAGAGTGCTGCTCCGTACTCTCTGACGACCTGGGTTCGATCTCTAGTACCACAAAAACGGGAGAAGGACATGGGAATCTACTCCCAAAACAATCAGCCATTGAAAACCCTCTGAGGGTCACTATGAGTGGGACCCTGATTCAACAGCACCTAACAACAACAACAACAACAACATACAATGTGTTGTATATATATATACATCCCCATATAATGGGGTCAGGGTGATTAGCATATCTTTCACCACATTTGTGTTGGAAATATTCAAAATCCTCTCTGCTAGCTATTTTGAAATATACAGTTACTTGTTTTCAAGCAGTATTGTACTTCTTGTCCAACTTAATAAAACCAGAAAGCTTTAGAAAAATTGAGCAATAGAGATTATTCTTGATTACTGTTTGTTTTTAATTGTACTTATACTGAATTAGCTGCTTTCTGTAAAGCACCCTGCAGCACTTTTTTTTGTATGAATAATTGGACTTTGATTGTGTTCTTCTTTGTAAGATAGTTACTGGTTTCACATTCTCTGCACCACTTCTCTTTAATGGCTGTGGCTCATTTCTTCCCTTCACTCAGAAAATAATAAATGGTGAGCACTAAACAAACATGGCTTATTTGTAAGAGTTAAAATTAAGAGTAGCAACTTGAGTGGTGTATATTTGGTTGAAGATGATGCAGAGGTGGTTGGAGGGGAGAGATGCAAGCAATAAGCAGATCACCAAAGAGGAGCTGAGGTGGCCTTTGTCTCTCTTCAGTCTCAGGAGATGGGTTTGTGTGCAGCCACTGTAGTAGGGACAGAGCTTGTCTACTGGGTCAAAATGACGTGTTTGAAAATAAGGGGCTTCTGGAGGCTATATAGCCTTAACTTTATGTGTTGGTGGAGATTATTTTTTTGGAAAGAAGATAAAATATAAAAGCAAATGTTTGTAAGAAAAGAATAAACTATATCCCTTCTTAAGAGTGAGCTGTGAGAATTAGAGAAAAAAAGAAACATCAAATTATTTTCAGCTTTTTAGTTTTCTTCCTTTGGTATTTGAAACTCACTGTCTAGTTCTCTATGACTTTTCTCTAGTTTTGTGAAGTCTAAGTTGAATTGTATTTTTATCCTTGATAAATCATCACTGATTTTCTCACAAATGTATAAGAAGGGAAAATAGATGTTTTAATACTGAGAATGGGTGTCAAATATTCTTGTTAAGTTTTGATAACGTTCTCAAAAGAAAAACATTTTCATTGTAAGATATTTTTTCTTACCTCATTCACCAATAACTTACTGAAATTTTAAGGTGGATTAAATATTAAGAGGTGACTGGTTGATTTAATGAATACCATTGTTTTGGTTTTGTTTTGTTATTTTATTTTATTTTACTTTATTTTTGTGTGATACTAGGAGGTTGAACCCAGGGTCTCATGCTTGCATGATTTGCAAGTACTGTACCACTGAGCTGTACCCAAAACCCATTTTTTAAAAAACTTTTTATTTTGAGACGGGGTTTGCTAAGTTACGCAGGTTGCCTCTGGGCTCTAACTTGCCATTCTCCTGCCTCCACCTCCCAAGTTGCTGGGCTAACAGACATGTGCCACCATGCTCGGCATACCACTGTTTTCATTAAACCTAACTTTGGCTGTCATAATGGTAACATTTCTCCTTATTTGAAGTTTTGACTTGCATACCCAATATATAATTTTATTTTATTTGAAATCATCCTAAAATGGATTATGTGTTTTCTGATTACTTAAATAAAAGAGAGAGAATGTAAGCTAAGTGTGGTGGTTTATGCCCCTAATCTCAGCATGCATGAAGCTAAAACAGGAGGATCACAAGTTCCAGGCCAGCCTGGATAGCATATCCAGACCCTGTCTCCAAGGAAACAAACAAACAAACAAACAAAAGAAGGTAGTGACCATTACTTGAAAAGCTATGTTTCAATGTCTGAGAGTTACTTTATGTATTAGTTTTAGGGTGAGCCACAGGTACATGTGGAAGATTAAGCATGCATATTTATATAAAACATGTTTTAGTTGCCCTTGTTCATTGTTTCAGATGAGGAAAAGCTTTGTGCGTTCCTTTCCAGGGCTTGCTCTTCTAGGTATACTCTCAATTCTAACCTTGTCACTGATGTCATTATCTGTTAATTTTTAATGTTGATGATGTTATTGTACTTGAGTCTCTCCTAGTCCTCAAGGACTTCTTTGACTTCCTGGCCTCTAAATACATACCATTCTGAAATCAAGAGTAAAAACAAAACCCCACCAACTTCCTACAACTTCCTCCTCCCCAACTGCTGTGGGATCTTTCTTTTCTTTTTCCATAGTCAGTGCTCTCGGAAGAGGAATCTTTACCCACTGCCTTTGTTTCCTCATGTCCAATTCACTTCTCACATGGGAGCTGTTGGCTTCTTGCCCCATCACCTCATATCAAACTGCTCTCAGAAAAGTCATCATGACTTCACTGCCAGATTCTCAGACCTCACAGAATGCTGCTCATCTTCCCTGGCTCATTTCATCTTTCTAAAACTCTCCCCACCCTTGGCTCTGGTGAGATTCCTGTGCCTTGACTATATTCCAACCCCTACTGCCATTTCTGTTTCCTTATTTGGCTCTTCTTTAATGACTTGGCTTTTAATTGTTAGAGTTCTTCTGAGCTCTGATCTGATCACATTTTCACTTTACATTCTTTGGACAAGCATCCATTTATGTGCTGAAGACTCTCCAATTATTGTTTTCAGACAATGTCTTTGGAAGGCCAAAAACAAAATATTCTGTTGATGCCACTACCCAAGTAATCACAGCTTCTCAGTCATTTGAAAGTGTCCTTCCAAACAGGACCTTTCCTATTTTGAGTAGGCTCTTGTTCAACAGGTAGCAAAGTGTAATAATGTAGAAATATTGTCACTCTGTGTTAGACATTGCAATAACTAAGAAACATCACTAGGTGTTGCTAACATATTTTTTTGCTTCTGTTTTTTTTTTCCCCCTCCAGTATGGGGATGTTGAACCCAGGGCTTTGCAAGTACCACTGGCCTGCACCCCAAGGCCATTTTTTAAAAAATTTTTTATTGTGAGTCAGGGTCTCTCTAAGTTACATAGGCTACCTCTGGCCTTGAACTTGTGATCCTCTTGTCCCTGCCTCCCAAGTCACTTGAATTATAGACATGTGCCACCAGGCCTGGCTGCTTCTTTTTTCATGTGATGTCCAAGTGTTTTTTCTTCTTTTAATTTTAACTGATATTCTTACTTTCCCATTTATATTCCTAGTTGAGGTTTGGAAGCATGATGACTTCCTCAGAAGCTGTTTAGTTATTGCTGCTTGGTTAGACCTGTCTTACAGATGTCTGTAGGTGGTAGAGTAGTGTACGCTTTATCTTCTTTTTCACTTTTGTATATGAAGGGTGGCACTCTTTTCTCCTTGCCTTTGGAGTCAAGAAAAAGATCCACAGGAGGCAACAAAAATACTTATAACATTGGAAGGTTATAGGCACAAGGACAGTTTCTGGGGCATTTGTCCCTATTCCCGCTGTCTTGTCAAAAGCAATAAGAACATTTTACTCTCTCTGTTCTTGGATCTTGAATAGTTCTTACTCAGGAGTCAAACTAAGAGAAATCCTGGGAGGGTAGAGGGGAGTCACCATCTGGATCCCACCCAAACTCACCCAAATGGACAACCTCTCTCAAACCCCCATGGCCCTGGCATCTTACATGAACACTGTTAGCTACTTCTCGGTCTGAGAAACCTCTTATTTCCCAAAAGGGTTGTTGTTGTTGTTGTTAGGTGCTGTCGAGTCAGTATCCGACTCATAGCGACCCTCAAAGGGTTTTCAATGGCTGTTTCGGGATTGCCTTGGGAGTGGATTGCCAGGCCCTTCTCCCATTTTTTGCGGTGCTGGGAATTGAACTCGGGACCTCAGAGACTACAGCGCAGTGCTCTACCAACTGAGCTAAATCCCAGCCCTCCCCAAAAGGTAGAGCCCAGAATAAAGAGGGCCAGATCAGAACCTCTAAGCCTTAGAAATGTTGGCTTGGGACAGGATAGGAACTAGTACCACAGGCTGCAGTATTAAAATCCTCAATTTGGAGAAGTACAGTGATTATTTCCTGAGGTTTTTCAGGGGTTCTTTGCTGCGTAGGCCCTCCCTACCCCTTGCCTCCCATTCTAACTGCCTTTCAGCTGAAGAGCCATCATGCTTCTTTGGCTAACCACAGGTATGGCTGCCGTGGCCCATATTGCTACTGCAGGGTCTTACTACCTGTCTCATAGTAGCTGTACAAATTGTTTGACATTTCCAGAATAATGAATAAGAGAAGAGACGGAGAAAGCTACCTTTATTAAGAAGGGCCTCTATCTTGCATGAGTCTGTATACATGGACATGTGAATGCACACACATATATATATTTGGTCATCTAACTATATTAAATTCACTTGCTATTTTAACCTTTTAAACTTTCATTCCTAATTTTTTTGTTGTTGGGGAGACAGCATCTTCTGTATTATCAGAAAACCTTTTCATTCATTTACCTGCTCATTCATTCCTCTAGTCATCCCCTGATTCATTTACTCACCTACATACCTGCCGGGCTGGGGTTTAGCTTAGTTGGTAGAGGGCTGCTTTGTGCACTCTGAGGCCCTGCGTTCCATTCCTAGTACCACAAAAGTGGGAGAAGGACCTGGCAGCCCACTCCTGAAACAATCAGCCAATGAAAATGCTATGCATAGCAGAAAAGCACTGTCAGATATAGTGCCTCTTGGGTTGTATTGTACATAGGGTCACTATGAGTTGGACCTTACTCGACAGCACCTAACAACAACACATCCACCCATCATTTACTCATTGAGCATGGCCTGAGCAACTGTGATATGCCGCTGGTGATAGATATGGGGAACTCAAAATCTGAGAATAATTTCCCTTCATTTTGTGATCTCTCTCTGTCTTACACACATGTACATCTAACTTTCTAAATCAGTTCTGTCAAAAATAGATGTGGGATTGAAAGATGCTTACATAAAAAGTCATATTCCCAAGGCATATGGGAATATGTGGTAACAAGAAATAGTCCAAAACAATTTCTATTACCCAGTTTTAGTGAAGGAAATGGCATCTGGTTGAAAATCACCACTGAGGAAAATGTCCTGAAAAGCCTACACTCTAATCAAAAAAACTCATGACTGCAAACACTCATGCTGTGCTGGTCCATGTGCATCCTAAAAACCTGGTCATGGTGCCATTGTCAATGCAACATGTATGTTCCAGACAGCGGAAGACAAAACACTTTATGATGTGTGTGCCTTCTTTTCCCCCTTCTGGTGCAAACTGCCAACCAGCCCTTTTCCCTCTTGACTTCACCCTTACCATCAATGAATTTCTTAGCACCTCTCTAGCTCAAGAGGGAGAATGGTAACCCATCAGCT